>VZRX01007036.1:873585-964243 GCA_013398075.1 Notiomystis cincta
AAAAAAAAAAGAGGTAGGGAAGGAAAAGAAAGAGGTGGAGAAAAAAAGCAAAAGGCAGGGAGGGTGAGGAGCTGCTTGTTTTATTGTTCAGCTGTCATGGAAAAGAATGCCACATGCCTCCTGTTGTTAGAATCTTTCACTAAGGAGTCATCTGTGCTATGGCCTTGCCAGCACAGTCGCAACATAAAAACCTCATTTCTCAGTTTTACTTCTGGGAACAGCAACCTGGCAGCAGCATGCTTCCTTTTGGGCACAGGCCATTCTTTCAGTCCTTGCTCTGATGCCTCTTCCAGTGCTTTCAGAGACACGCTTCAATTCCTTTTTCATTCATGCAAAATTGCAACATTTCTTACAAACCTCTACAGGCAGAGATAAGAATATGGACAGATAATCAGCAAGGAGTGAGTCCAGAATTATTTTGCAGGTTGACATAAAGGTGAAGCTGCCAGTGGGTCACTCACACACACACACAAACAATTCACAGACCCTCCAAGTGCATTCCCACAACTCCTGGCTGCCTCAGCTCGTGCCAGGGATGAAAGTGGGTAAGCTCAGTCCTACCCACGCCCAAGCAGACTGCTCCACACAGAGCAGGACTCGGGGAGAGATGTGCCTTGGGCTAGAGAGGAGCATTTGCAGCACCCAAAACAACAACAAACTGCAGTGCAGTCAGTACAAAGAGAGCACCAGAGTGGAAGCAGGCTGAGGCAGGATGGAATAAAGGGAGGAGGAAGTGTCTATTCTTCCAGAATGCAGAAAGGAAGATATTATAACCAAGCACACAAGCGTCTGGCAGATGCGAGCCAGAGCCTAGCAATGTTTGCTTTTTAATCTATTTCTCTGCAGGAAAAGTAAACAAACCATTTCTAACTCTATTTGCCCACAGTACCTCAGCTGACATTCCCATGTGGCTATCCAAAAGCCCTGGACTCCAGACACTGTGGTCTCCTGCACGTGGCTGTGTCCTATTGCCGTAGCTCGGCTTCAATGTCAATAAACTGTCCATTCAAAGCTGGCACTGGGGCCTTCATGCAAACATGAACAGTGAGAGCCTGAGTGCTCTGAGTGAGAAGAGGAGGGAGGGAACACAGCCTTTCCCAGAGGGATGTGGGACAGAACCAGGGGACTAAACCAACAGAGAAGGGAAAAATGATAAACAGCAGTTGTTCGTGGGGAAGTTTTAAATCTATATATTAACGAATTACAACCATGTATTGGGTTTTCATGGCAAGGTTTTGGTCATGGGGAGGCTGCAAAGGGTGGCTGCTGTGAGAAGTGCCTAAGAGCTTCCCCTGTGTCCCACACAGCCAATGCCAGCCAGCTCCAAGATGGACACAACACTGGCCAAGGCTGAGCCCATCAGCAATGGGGTGGCACCTTGGGGATAATGTGTTTAGGAAGGGAGGGAAAAAAGCCTGTGCAACACCAACTGCAGCTGGAGAGAGGAGTGAGAATATGTGAGAGGAACAGACCTGCAGGCACTGAGGTCAGTGAAGGAAGAGGAGGAGGTGCTCCAGGCACCAGAGCAGAGACTCCTGTGATGAAGACCATGATGAGGCAGCTGTGCAGCCAGTGAAGGTCCATGGAGGAGGAGAGCTCTACCTGCAGCCCATGCAGGAGTCCCACTCTGGAGCAGAGGGATGCCTGACAGAAGGCTGTACCCCAGTGGGAAGCCCATTTTAAAGAGGTTTTCTGGCAGAACTTACGACCCTGTGGGGGACACACACAGGAGCAACCTGTTCCTGAAGGACTGGACCCTGTGGAGGGGACCAAACTGGAGCAGTTCATGTGGTAGTGGGAATGACACACGTTGGAGAAGTGTGTGGAGGAGCAGGGGAAGACTGGAGGAGTACTCCCCCTGAGGAGGAAAGTGCAGCAGAGACAAGGAGGGATGAACTGATCACACCCTCCTTTCCCCAGAGACTGGTGGGGAGAAGGTAGAGAAGATCAGGAGTAAGGTTGAGGCCAGTAAAAAAGGAGGGGTGGGATGAAAATGTTTTAAGATTCAGCTTTTATTCCTCATTATCCTCCTCTGACTTGACAGGCAATAAATAACCTGAATTTTCTCCTGAGTCTGTTTTGCCTGTGATAGTAATTACATAGTGATCCCTGCCCGTCCTGCCTTATCTTGACCCACAAGCCTTTCAACATTCTTTCTCTCCCCTGCCCAGCTTAGGAGGAGAGTGATAGAGTGAGTTTGGTATGCACCTGGCATCCAGCCAGAGCCAGCCCACCACAGTCCAAAAAGGCAGGCTTGCAGTGTGATTTTTTAAGAGGCAGAGCAACAAAGCAATCTAACATTTTGGTGATTTTCCATGAATTATCTCAGTATTGTTTCTCTGTACCCAAACCTAGTGCCACTTTTTTCAAAACTACATTTAGCTTCTCCTAGTTTGATAAATTCACCTGACAGCCCTACAGTTTTTATTTATTTAGAAAACAAACACACACAAAACCATCAAAAAAATCTCCCCTGAAAACCCACAAAACAAAACATGAAAACAGAGTCCCAAAAATAAGACTGGGAATAATGATGTATTTTTAGGTATCATTCTTCACACTGCATCAGTTCAGATGAATTTGGATCAAAGACAAAAGAGAATAGAAAACAAAGGGCCAAAGAGGGAATGTAAAGAAAAGCTAACTCACACACAACTTCTCCCTTCAGGAAAATGGACTAAAATGGGGACTTGCTTGACTCCTCTTCTGAAAAGCAGTAGCACACACTGATAATTACTTTGTCATTGTAATTATATCTGGCAAAACCCCACATTCATTAAGTAACCTTCAGCAATAAACTTGAAAAAGCATTTTTTTTCAGCAAGCTATCAACATAAAACCCATGAAGAACTGTAACAGGCAACTCATCTGATTTTGCACAGCACATTTTCCTTCCCCCTAAGCATTTGATTAATGTGCTGCTTCTGCTCAATTTCTCTCTCTGCAGCATGGTTGCTGCTGGATTCCCTACCATCTAGTTTACTTAATATCATTGGGACATTTCCTATAGCTCTCCAGGAATGCCATAATTGTAGGAAGAATATTAACTTGTCACCACCAGTCATAATATTTTCTGCAGCAGGCATCACTAACTTGGCTCAAGTACAAAGCAACATCAGACTTAGCAAAACTCTTACTTCTAGGTTGGGAGAAAAGCAGCAACATGGTGTGCTAGCAAATATTAGTTTCTGAAATTGTGGAGCAGTGTAACTCCTTACCACCTGTCCTTTGATTCCCCACCTGGATACAGTCCACCTCTGGAGAGGCCCCTCTACCTGGCAGCCACATCAACCTAGAGTTCCTCCAGCCATGGGCAATCTTAGTGGGAAGCAAAACAGCACTAAACCCTCACCCATCTATTTAAAACAAAACCAAAAAAGCCAGCGAACAAACAAACAGAAAAACCAAAGTGAAATATCAATAGTAAAGGCAGACCTTCATCCCCCTCCTCCAACATGGCCTGAACTCAGCATCCCCTCAAAACAGGAGCAAGTGACCACACACAGTGCTCCTCCCTAGTTTTAGCTCACTCACCAGCCTTTGTCTGGCTGTACCAGGGATGATCCAAGGGCTCTTCAAATCCTCACAGTTCCCTGTGCAGGCTCAGGCTCTCCATGCTGCACAGTGCCCAAAAGACCTCACCACCAAAGCCCCCCTCCCTCCTTGATATCACCTCTACCACCACAATCAGTTCCACCATCACCACTGCACCACCTGCTGTCACCTCCCCCACCACAGCAGAGACTGTTGAAGCCTAAACCATGCCTTGTTTCAGGTCCCAATTCCACCAGGTTTTACCAAAAGACTTGTGTCAATCCTCTCCACCCTGGAGAACTGCATTTTTGGGATTAGGCTATTTTCCAGGTGCAGCCTGACTCCTTAGGCTAGTACCCAGAGATGTCTCCCAGACTGAGATTCTGTCTGCCAATCTCTGCCCTGAGAGCTGATGAACTCTCTCTCCACCACTTTGCTTTACAGGGGCAGTGACTCAGCCACAGGGCTCAGCTGTGTGGCACTAACTCCCTCACACCTAAGCTGCAGGGCCTCCAACTCCTCAGCTCCCATCATTTGCCATCTTCCACTTCAATTTCAAGCAGGAGAAGTTAAAGTCTTGCCTTGATGGTCTGGCCTGTTTCCCCATGGTTCAGCTTCCCTTCAGGGATGTATGAACTCATCCACCCCAGCTAATGAAGTTCAGTCTCCCAGAGAGCTCTGGGTAAGAGCTATTGTGTAAAAAGGGGCAGCAGCAAAACTCACTCCAGCCTTCTTCGCACACTAAAAAGTTCTGCAAAGTGCCTTGAGGGTGCAAAAACCTCAGTAACACATTTGTTCAAGGACTGTGAAGAAGTGTGTCTCAGCATCCTCAGACACATCTTGAATATAAGGCTTCCCCCTATTTTTTTGGCATTTCTATTGTTGAAACCAGGTCTAGAGATGAGGATTAAATGGGGAGCTAAAAGAAATGGCAATTTAGCAAATCCTGATGCTTCTTATCAGATGGCAGGAGAGCTGAGCTGCTGCTCAGCCACATCCCCACATCATTAGCCCAGTCACGTTTAGCCTGGCTAATTGTGGGCAGGCTGAGGGCACCAACCTTAGCCCCCATCAGATGATCTGAGAAGTTTTCTTGACTGCTTTGTTGCTCTAGGGCCTCAATAATATGCACAGGGTTCTGGGTCCCTATCTGGGGACCAAATGATGGAAAATTAGGTTCTGTATTTACTATTTTTAGGTACATAAATTCTTTATTGGACCTAAATCTCAGAGCTATACTGAATGAAGACATCAATTATTAAGTCTCGCTTCAGTAATTAGTCTTTCATGTTAGCTGAAAAGCTTAGCATTCCCTCATTTGATCAGAGGTCTCTGTCATTTCAGATTTATTTATGTCAAGCTTGATCTTTTAAACTCGAGTACTTATGAATTGGAGGGAAAATGTTCTTTCATATAATAAAAGTGAGGGCTAAAAGTTATTCTAATGTATCCTAATTAACTGTATATTTTATTCCACAAAAACCCCCAAACCAGTAGCTGACAGGTGTTTTCACATACTGTAAGAATTCAGTGCACAGAGGTCACTCAAAAATGGGGCAAGACTAAATGGATCAGTCCCACCTCATGATATTCCAGCCTCATCTCCTGTGCTCGTCATCTCCATGTGATTTGCAAAGCAAAATTTAGACATACTGTGTCCTTTCCTTTATGAGTCTTAGATACATAAAGATTGCCTTGGAAAGGTTTTTTTCCAGGGTGGGTGTTTCATTTTTTTCTTTTAGACAAGTGATACCATGACCATTCTTTCCCCTCTACGGGCGTGAAGGTTTTGACAAGATTTTCAGGTGGTGTGAGGAGTGACATTGCAGAAGAAGATAAAGCTAAGTTTCTCCCCTTCATCCTCTTCCTTTTCCTAGCTTAATTTATTTTAAAAAACCCTCATCTTTCAGCCTATCTATCCTCCTACATATGGAATAAACCAAGAGTGACAAAGACAGGACAAGCACTCCCTTGGGTGGAAAAAGCATCTTTAGTAGGTTTGGCTGCTCTGCAGAATGAAGATCCTCAAAAGATCATTGAGGCAGCTGTTCCCTCACCTCCAGGCAGCTCAGGACACACTCTGTCACTCATTCAGAAATCTGCCAGTAGAACCAGCAAATGTCCCAGAAGCTCAGGTGATTTGAAATGCCACAGCAAAACCTCTGTTCTGCTTCCAGCCGTGTTTGTCACTGTGATCTACAGCAAGCCTCTTTCCAGTACAGAGCCAGCAGGAGAGGTCTGAAGGGAACAGAGGCTTAAGAAAGCCCCAGTTCAGTGCCCCTCACCACCACAGGCATCAGCTGCAAGATTTACACAGCAGCTTTTGGCCGTTCTGCCACTCAGCTACAAGGACAGAGAGCTGAGGAGGCTGCAGAGCCCCACAGACCTGAAAGTGACTTGGTTTGTAGATCTGAGTGCCAAGCTGAATGAACACTTGGGCAGATTAGTGATGTCACTACACTTAATTGCACTTGTATTAAACTCCCACTCACTGCACAAATTCTGCTTTGGCAAATACTAAGATTTGGTGTTGCTTTAGAGCAAAGCCTTTCCTGCAATATTCTCACTCTCTCACTTTTTCCTGAAGATAATATCCCTCTGTGGGTTATTGGAGCAGAAGCAGTTGTGGTATTTATATGCAAGGCTCAACTGCACAAGCAAGTGAGAAGAAACTGCAAGAAAAGAGTTTTGTTGTTGTTGCCCTTATTCAGAAACTCCACAATAGCATAATTTCTAAAATACGATCAAAGAAAATGGTTGGAAAGACATTTTAACAACACATTTCATCTAAGTTTTAGAACCCTTGAGAGGCACACAGCATCAAAATTCTCTCCACAAACATTGCCTAATCCTTCAGCTCCTTTGGGTAGGAACTGCCCTGTTTTACCCTACTCCAGGAGGAGGCTGGGGGACAGAGTTAGTCAAAGCGGTGTAGAAATGAGACTGTGGCCTTGTATTCTGCCCAGATAGAAGGACATCCTTTTAAATAACTCTGCTTCCTATGATCAGGCTCTCATGTTGCCTTTACTGACAGCTTATTTGACATGAAAAACAGGACTCTGCCTCCTGGGCTTTTGATTCTCAGAGGCAACACTCAAAGCAAGGCTCTACTTTTGTATTTTCTCTTGTATATTTTTTTATTTCATGTACCTGCCAATAGACTCAGATTTTTCACCCCTGAAGCACTCCACCAATCTGGCTACCTCCTGTATCAAAGCAGATTCATGTCTAGAATTTTACAGAAATTTGGCAGCATAGCTTTTAGTAAATTAATAATTGCTGTCATCTCCCATGAAAGGGAATATGGAGGCAACCATTGCTCCAGCCTAAAGCATGGGTCCACAGTCTATTCCCCTTCATGCACTTTCCAGGAGTCTGTACTCAAAGGGTTGCCTATTCTGAAGAAAAATTAGGATATTTAACAAGCATTAGTTTCCAGCCTAAGTTGCAGTGAGCCAGCAGTTCTGCTCTGGGGAGAAGTCCAAACCCCAAGTTCTGGTTTTAATTTTACATGTTTATCATTATGATGACTTGACAGATGTTTAGAGTGCTCTCAAATAAACCTTACAAACAAAATTTACATACTATCTGTGGTTCCCATATTTCTCACAACTATTTATTTCTTTCATAGGTACAAATCATTCCTAGTAAACTTCATTAGTTTAGAATTATAGCGTCATCCTAATTCCATGAACACACAGCAATTTTTTAACATCCTAATTCAAAAAGATTTCTTCTATAAGCAACAATTTTCCCTTCTTCAGAGTGATCCTGCACTTCACTAGATATCCAGGGCAATAAACAAACCAAGGAATCAAGGAAATGTGAGAAATTCCTGGCAGTCCACGTGGTGGGGGCATTCAGGATGACTCATTTGCCTTGCCACAAGAGAGAAATGAAGCATTTTGGTATCCAAGCCAGTGAAAAGATGACAACTGTATGATCAGTGCATTTCTACACCATGAACCAGCCATGAATAAAGAACCTCTTTGAGCAGGGCAGGGAGTAGAACAGAGGGCAAAGAGGTGACCCTTGTCTCCAAATCCCAGGACAAGGAAAAGATACAAACAGATATGGAATATTTCAGCAAAATAGAAACAAAACAAAACGAGCGTCATCAAAAAATTTGCTCTGAGCATGCCAGCAGCCATAAAGGACTCTGTCCTTTTACTACTGTAAAAGAGAATTTGTTAGAGATTGAAGAAAAGGAGATAAAACACTTGTGGAGAGTTTCTCTCAAGCACAAAGGGAAGAATGTGCTGGAACACAGACCCTGAGATCTGCTCAGCTGGTTAGACCATGGTGATAATAACACACAGAGCTGTGGGCTCAACCCCCATATGGACCTTCCACCTAAGAGATGGCCTTGATGATCCTTGTGGGCCCCTTCCAGCTCAGAATATTCTGTCATTCTGTAATCTGCAGCAAGAAAAAGAAAACAAAAAATCAAATCCAGAATGTTAGGATTTTCAGTTGGTTGGTTGGTTTTGTTTTGTTGTGTTTTTTTTTTAAAGAGACATCCCAATGCAATTGTTACCTATGCTAAAGAAGTTAATCTGGCTGCTCCTTGAATAAGCCCCAAACTGGAAGAAAGTACATAAATCTAACTTTCCAACTCCTCTCTGACTGCTCAACCGCATAAAAAATGTAAAATAAAATGGGAAAATGGGAAAGATGGGAAAAGTCACATTATAGTGGGGGGATATTTCTGGAAAATACTAGGAAAGAATGAATTTGCTGAATTGTTGGACTGTTTTGGTTTTGGGTTTTGTTGTTTGAGGATTTTTGTAAGGAATTTTCAGGTTAGTGATTTTTAATTCTGGTTTTTGTCATTATCTGTAAGATGTTAGAGGAATACAAAGTCAGCTGTAAAGGACCTGACTTTGGAGTACCCTGATTTTTCATGCCAATTTGTAATAACCCCTTACCTCAGGTATAGCTCTGACCATCAAATAGACTGACCATCAAAAGCCCCCAGGATAATAACTGTCTCCAAAAATTGCTATTACTTCTTTGAAATCATTTTTAGTTTCTTTATGTCTGAGTTAGTGGAGACTTACAGTTTCAAACCCAAGCTATATATCTGCAGAGATGAGACAGCACTTCAATTGTCAGGTATGTCTCTCACACAGCTCCCAAATAGCACAGGTGGAGAAAAGGACACTTGAGAACTTGGAATAATCACCACAGCTCTCCTCATTGTTCAGGTTAGTATCCCCTGTCCTCCTCTTCTTCCAGCTGCCTTCAAAAAAGTGGGTTTTTTGCTGCTAAATTACAAACTGACAGGCAGATATGCTGGAAGAGGTAGGAAAGCAGCTTCATTTTGGTTGCATGCATTTCCAGCAGCTCTCTGAGGTACTGCAGTACATGGCAACCCCATGCTGATCTGCACATGATCATGTTGTCCTCTTCAAGCATCATGCCATGCCATGGTCTCCACAGCAACATAGTTTTGTTCAAAATTTCTGGCATATTAATTGGGAAAACACTAGTCAGATGCTTATTCCTTCCTAACCATTTCCCATGTATGTTTTTCACAAATAGCCCTTTTTCGCCTACAGTGGAGAATATTTTTTAACTTCTAATAGGACCAAGATGTGCAAACCAGAGGCATACAGCACATAAATTTGCTTCGATGAGTTACATTTATTATGCAAGATACCACATTAAAATGTATGAAGTCTTTTAACTCTAGCCCACGGACATAAACAGAAACAACAACAAAAAGAATGAAAGGAAAATGTCCTGACTTATCTCTGTAGCTAGTGGTGCATTTCTGCACTTTGCTTTTTCTGTACAGGAAACTGTCTTAAGATCTGTAATAGAAAGGAAGAAAGGTTTATGGTGTGCTCTGTATTTAAGGGCTTTACTTGTTACACACTGTAATCCTTCTTTCTTGGAGCAGGCGGCTCTGCAAAGGACAGCACGTACGGAACGATGTGCAAATGCAGCCCTTCTATACTGATAGGAAAAGTTGGTTTCCTTTCCAAACCTGATCTCCATGATCACCAACCAGCAGCTTGAATTTAGAGGAATTTTTGCTTTTCTAATTCTCGAGGAACTGTTTTCTTGTATTTTCTGTCTACTCAAGTTGAAACCACTTCCCCTGCTAATTCTGTGCTAGCCTTACTCGTTTAGAGACAAGCCAAGCTCAAAAGCAGCCTGCAGCTGCAGTGACAAAACAAAACTGCAGCCTCTGCTCTGATCCTGGTAGAGCAAATAGGAATCCATTACTCCAAAAACATTTCTCTACATAAAACAGTTTTAAGGAGTTCATACTAGCCAAAGTGAAATTCATCCAGCATTCAGACGTGCCCTGCCTCTTTCCAAAAGAGAGCAAGTTGTTTCTACAGCAGCCAAACCCAACTCTTCTTACTCCACCTGTGCCATATGGGCAAGAGAAAGTCAACTACCCCAACAGTGTCAGCCAAGTGGCACAGGAAGGTACAGTACCTCTAGGGCTGGGGCACGTTCAGAGCTTGCAAAGGAACAAGAACACAGTGATATAATGCAGGATACACTCTGATTTTCTTCTGACAGTCTCTGAGGACACTGAGAAATGAAAAGGTCTTTGTGTCTGTACCACCTCCACTTTATGAAGTACAATAGTACATGACACGTTACTCCCACTTTCACTTCTCACAGCAGAGCCTAATTTTTTGTGCTTCTTTTTGCTACAAACCACTGTGGTATTCTCCATTAAAAATGCATTCAGACTTTGTGACTTATCAGTCTGCAGTTCAGAAGGGCCAGGCTGCAACTCTTGGGCTATTATTCTGTCCAAATGTGCAACATGATGCCTTTAAATCTGTAAATTCCCTCTCTTCTGCTACTGAACTAGCAAGGTGAAAAATGGTTCTGAATGTCACTACATTACAGAGAAGGGTATGCTAAGTAGAGCTGGGATAGTTAAAGCAGAAACAAGACTAAAATACATCTTTCACAGCAACTATATTGCTTCAGGAAAAGCTTCTCAGAACTCTCTGTTCAATTTGAAGGATCAAATTATTAGTGAAAGACAAAAAGATGGAGCTAACACTAAACTGCTGTTTAAGAAGTAATTTCAGTATGATTATTTTCTGAAGAATATTGTTATTTGTTACTAATGACAAATAGTACATTCCCATTATGATCTCTATTATATGTGTGTTACATGCCTTTCTCTGGAGGATGAAGATCTGGAGGGTGCATATAATTAGTCTTGAGAACCAGCTAATATTAACAATTGAATTAATACAGTCAATCCTGCTAAAGGAGTTTCTCAATAAGGACATTTGTTTGCCAAAATCAGGCTAGAGAGGTCTATATAAACACTCCTGTGACATTCCCAGAAAAATCAGTGCACCCAGAGAACTTAGTGAATGCTACTACTAATAATTAGTAGTGGGGGCAGAACATAATATCTCAGTTTTAACCACTAAGAATTCTAATACCAGCAGCCAAGTCATAGTGTATTGATCCCAAACCATGGAGATGAGTTGCCTTCCTCATAATTACCTGTCTCCAGCAACTAGGGTAGGAAAACAGCTAATATTCGGAAATAACTAAAACAGGTGATCAATAAGATATTATTTATTACATCACTAGTGCAGATAGACTGTTATAATTCATAAAAAGTTGTGAAGTCTATTGATTTTCTAAGAGATGGACTTAAAATTGAGATATTTTTTCAAATCACCAAGTTTACATGAAATTATAGTCATTACACCAAAGTGGTTTTTTTAGTCCATTTAAGAATCAATACATATTGAAGGCACAAATATATCTGGGTCCAGAATATAAAGCTGCATGTGCTACTGAATCAGTTGTTATTCATGAAGGGTACTTACTCTTCTACAATAAGTAATGTACTTGTTTACAAGCCTATTCAATACATTCCTCTGAAAGTTCATAAAAGCATGATAAGCAATGGCCTAAAATTGAAATACTCAGGTTTTCCAAGTGCAATAAAACTATACTTATTGATTTTCACAAAGGCTCTTTACAATTGTAACAATAATTTGGCAAAGCAGAGGATGCTTGCTCAAATGAAAAAGCTGACATTTTTAATCTCCATGTAGCTCAACAGCTTGTTATTTCCAATAACAGTAAGTCAGCAACTTTTCTATGTTTCCCAAAAGGAACAGTTTATTCACCATAAGCTTATATTGTTCATTTTAATCTGCAGGGCAACAGAAACAACAACAAAAAAATTATTCAATTTTTTTAATGACAAAATAATTACCTCTGAAAGTCATGCAAAATGTGTATTTCTCCATATATATAAAATAGTATATATAGTATAACCCTTTCAAATAGTACTGTAGGGTAAGAAAGAAAAATTAATTATCACATAACTGTATGACAGGAATTATTAGAAGCATTATTGCTGTATTTCAACTCTGTAGGTAGTTTTCCTGACAGGAAAATCTCCTTCCCAGGAATTAGTTATAAATGTAGATCCACTTTTGATATGCATGTAGGTTTGGCCAGCTAGAGCAGCCTCCTTTCTTCTTCTGCAGGGTGTGTTGTGTTCCTCTGTAGAGGTCATTGGTGCAGGAGCAATGCTGGAGGAGCAAGAGCTCCAAACATACCAGATTTTGTCCCATCTGCCCTCCTGGTCTCACAGTGTGACCTAAGGAAGGTCCATTTCAGGCCAGGGGTGGCACCTTTAGAGGTTTAGCTCTTCTGTGGGTTGCTGTCACCCTCGAGCTTTCCTCCTATCGAATCAGGAGGAGGTGGAGAGAGGCAGACATGGCTGGGATGCTCACAAAATTCAGCAAGATTCTGGTTTGATCCTGCCATGCTTTTCACTGCTCTGACAGTAGCTACTCAAGGCTCCCTAAATATTAGAAAAAGGAAGAGAGGCAGCTTGGAGCTACAAAGCACATGGAGAGAATGCCAAGGAGAGCTCTTGCCTTGTTACTCAAGCAAGAATGGGGCACGGTACAAATTCTCTGCAACTCAATTTCCCTGGCTCTCACACGGGGCTATGCAAAAATGGAGAGTTTCATCAACATAGACACTTTACCAGGTACAGTACCCCAAAGAATACAAAGGAAAAAAAAATCAATAGACAAGATTATCACAGCCAACAGTGGAAAATACAGATCACCTCCAGCTGCCACTTCGAGAGATTTCAAATCGGTTTTATTAAAGAAGTGCTTACCCTAATATTGAGAAATATATTGTTCTCTTAGATGGCACATGTGCCTTTACAGATTCTTATGTGCCACCATTTGTCTCTCATCCAGAATATTTTCCCAATGCCTTTTTTTTTTTTCAGAAAAGAAAACAGCTCCTTACCATTTTCACAAGCGTCCTTAAGTACCAAGCATATTAGCAGTCTGAAATGTTTCCATGTATGGGTGACAGAAAAGAGGGTACAAATGGATCCTAATTCATGCTTGGGTAGCTCTATCTTTGGAAGGAAAAATGAGCTATGCAAAATTTCCAGAGGCAAGAAAGTTTTTTATTACAAAAATCTTCTCTTATGGGAATAAAGAGAAAAACCTTTGAGTTCATCAAGTATTATAAATTAACACAGCCATCCTCAGCTTTTGTATGTGGAGAGGGAGAAAAAGATTTTCCAATAACTTTAATGACACTAGACATGTTTGGATCATGTTAACAGTACCTACTTATATCATCTGGACTGTGGCATCTTTTCTCCTTCAGTTATTAAACTTCCAAATAAAGGATTTTATTGATTTATACTTTGTTTCCCACAGGTAAGTCTATTTTGATAAGGGAGGATAATTTAAATCTGTTACAAAAATGAAAAAAGAAATATATAGTAGTTAACAGGGATTCTTTTCCCAGAGATCATATTCAAAAGTCAAAGCAAATAAAAACTGAATTGATCTAAGTATCCATACTTGTATCTCAGACACTGCCACAGGATCTTCAAAATATGTGCTTTTTTTCAGCAGGTCCTGAAACTCTTTAAAATGAAAGAAACCAGAAAGCCAAGCACTTCTTCAGGCTGGTAACTGGAAACAAGCTGGTTAGAGTGATACAAGGCTTTAACCTAAGACATCTCAGGGAATCAAGTACAATAAACTTTGAATGTTACCTGTCCCTTTATGAAAAATTAGATCCAAAAGGCGCTAAACCAGATTGAAGCAATATAAAAAACCCAGTCTTCTTCACTTACCACCGTGCTGGTGTGAGCTGTCATTCCCTTGGCCAAGACCTAAATAAAGAGGCCCCTGTGAAATATTCACTGTAGAAACAACTGCTGCAGTGTGAAAAGCTGCTGTCCTTGGAGCTGCTTGTTCACACATTCTGCAGAAAGGTACCAGCAACCAGGAGAGAACCACCAGGACACAGGGGCAGAGCCCCCTGCACCTCCCCCAGGGCGAGGATGGGGCAATTGCCAGAAGCTCTGTGGCATATGGTGGAAGAAACTGAATCCTGACAAGTCTTTGGAACAAAATAGCAAGAAACACAACTTCAGTTATGGCAACCAAAGAGCATAATTTTTAATATCAAGAAAAAAAAATAGTAATTTCTGTGCTGGGTAAGTCAAGCCTTTATTGCTAAACCAGCTTAAATTAAAGCAGGTGGCAAACTGCTATACTCTGTAATCAATGAAAGCATAAAAATCAGTTTCACAAATTATTCCTTAGCATTCCAGTTGTAGCAAGCAGGAGATTCAGGAAAGCTTCTTTTAATTAAAAACTTTATTTTTTCATTACAATTCACAGTTTATACATGGCAAGAAGAACCCTTGCCATGTGGACATTCAGAACACTGTGCTGGGGAGACAAGGGTCTTTGTTATAAGAGCATTGCTCAGTGCTGTGTCATGGAACTTTCTTAGTTTTAAAAGCGTACTCTCTGTAAATGTTAATTGACTGATATTTACACTGAATTTACATATTAACTTATATTTATTAGAAAACAAGCTAAGCATCCAAAAAACATGAACATTCATAACTTGCATGTTATCTAATGGTCAGAGATGCTGTAAGATTTGCCACTTGAATCATGCCCAATCAGTAAAGTCCCATTCTTTTTTTTAATTTACAGAGCCTAAATTTTTCTTTAAGGCCTGTTCTATTCATTTTATGTACAGCCAGGTTACAATAGACTAACATAAGGAAAAAAATACAAAATTATCCATTCCATCCTGCATTTCTTCTGAATCTCATGTACACCTATAAGCAAAACAGAAGGTACAAAATTAATGTGTTTTCTTAAAAACCAATAAAGAAAACCCATAGTCTGGTTTAGATCTGCTTCTCGTCAGCCTATCCTGTCTGAACAATCATCACTATTCAGATTGTGCTATTTATCAGCTCTTCCTCATGCCTGCATTGATATTCAGAGCCATCTCTATTTGAAATGTAGAAAGTCACAGTGATACCAGTTTCAATTGCATTCCCACGTTAGCCACAGCTCTGGCACAGGCAGCCCACGTGACATTCAGGAAAGCACTCCACCAGGATTCCTGGGTAAAATATCATGTAGTCTCTGGGGTCACTTGGCTTAAAAAGGAAATTAAGAATCCTTTTCATACCAAATATCTGGCAGAAGGCTTATGCTTATTAAAAATAGCTGTATTCTTCTGCATTGTTTTTTGGATGTGATTATTAGAACACAGCAATTAAAAGCCTCCCCCTGCCTCCCATCAAAACAGAAATTTTTATTTGCTTTTGTAATCTACCAAATAATTTAGTGATAGATAAGCTGCAGATTTTTTTGGTACATCTGATGCAGAGAAAAAACAACACTGCTTGGAAAACTAAGACCTGAAAAAGGTCTGCAACTCCTACAAGTCAGCATGAACAAGTATCAGCTGGACCTGAGTAAAACAAAATGCTTCTGGGGGACAGGTTTGCAACTTTTGAAACTGCAGTGCCTTTAAATTTGGAGCTAAGAACATCAATTGATGATTGCTGAGTTTTGGCATTCATTCATGCTGGTTGGTATCTTCACAACAGACACCTTTGAAACACCATCATTTCAAGAAGAACTGAAAGGCTTAAATGAAATACACTTCTCATGCAAAAAAAAAAAAACCCAAACGAACAAAAGTTGTACAAGAACTGTAGAGGTTCTGGTTCTTCAAAAGATAAGGCACTGACCAAAATTTCTTAGGTAAAAGGCTGCATAAGAATTTCTTGCCATTTACAAATGTGTTGTAGTCCAGAAATGGTCCATTCCTAGGCTCAGTAAGGTAGACCCTGAAATTTTAAGGACTGATCCCTCAAAGCTACATTGTTACCATAAACAAGTGAGATTCATTCGTGAGGCCATATGGCACATTAGAAGTGAAAAACAGTCTGGGCAGATAAAGGCAGAAAACATTGCTTGTTCCAGCATCTTTCGGAAACAGCAGTGCCGTTCGTCTTTGTGTCTCTGAAGAGATGCGATGGTAACTCGGGACTGTAGTTTTTCTGTGGAACTCATGCACACATAGAAAATGCTGCTAGCACTGGTCATCGACAGGGTGGAGAAAAAAGGTGTATGGCTAGTCTAAGCCAAGAGCTTCCCAAGGGCTGGGATCCAAGTCACGGCTACTTAATGTTCTCGATCACGGCGATCTCTTCTGCTGCACAGTGCGGCGTCAAGCCGTTCATGTAAATGCTGTCCGCCTTGGTCAGCGCCGGCAGCAGGTCCTTCTCGCTGGTCAGGTGGTTCACCGACAGCGTTCTCTTGCAGGGCGTCAGGTCTTGGTTGTGGCTGACGGCGAGCTCTGCAGAGAGCTTCCTTTTGATGGACGTGGCCCGCTGGAACTTGTCGTAGATCTCCACGCTCAGGCGCCTCCGGGTCTCCTTGAACTCGGCGGTGACGTTGGCTGTCCACTCCGCAGCGTGGGCTCTGAACTCCCCGACCTGCAGCAAAAGCCAGGGGAGAAAGGAAGTTATGGCACCAAGGACTTCAGACACCGTTTGTCTTCAGGAGCCTGGCGAGGGCACAGGGCTGCCCAAGAGCTGCGGCTGCTGCCGGCACAAATTCCTCGTGCCGTTTTTATCGACAGCAACTAAAGAACAAGTGTTGAGCTAGTAAGAGTTAACAATTCCAAAAACACAAATAAAAATACTTTTCTGCTGATTTTTTTAAAAATTGTTATCATAGGCAGTCAGCAATACAGGGAAGCTGCAGAGGCTTGACAGCTGCACAATACCCAGCTGGTCAGGGGATGCTGAAATCCCAGCAATCCAGGCTGTGTTATGTATTGTTACTAGGGTGAGGGGTTATTTATGAGCACTTTCACTGTCTCTGGAAAGATCCTTGGAAGGTTGGCAAAGAATTTTCTAAATTTAGACAGAAAAGGTTTTTTAAAGGAAATCATCAGCTGTTTGCATTCTCTTTTCTGCGCTTGCTCAAACAGCACCAACATGGCAACAGTTAAAAGTCACCTCAGAGGCATGTCTGCTTCCCACCCTGAGCCCCAAAGCATCCTTATTTTTCCTCATCTTATTTTTCTTCATCTTATTTTATGTGGCATAAGATAGACTGAGCAGATCTAGTCTGAGGTAAACTATGGTCTCTCATTTATTTACTATTTATATTTTTGCACTTGCATTTCAGTCAAACCACTGTTAAATTAAATAAGTTATGTAGGTAACTAAAGGAGGCACCCTTTGATGATATCATCTCCTTACAACTACAAAGGAAATAGGTTGTTTCTCTCTAAATCTCTCCTCCCTAGACAGCTTAATACTGGGAAGGTACAGCACAGGGAAGATAGACCACTCATAAATATCTCCAAAGTAAAGCATTTTGGGAGAATTTAACCTGCAGAAATAAATTAGTCTAATTGGTACTGCTCAGTCCAGAATTTCAATCACTGGCAAGCAAACTGACTTGGTAAGCACAGGAATGAGAACAGAATTTACACCTAGAAATATAGAGGGCAAACTATCAGAGAAAAAGCCATGAGCTTATTCATGCTTTGCAGTGCAGTGGAAAACAGGAATATAATGGAGGTGAAAATTATTCAGCTCATCCAGGAGTGACAGAGTTTCAGGAAAACTTTCCCCCTCCAGAAACAAAATAAAAAGATCTCTTTGCCCAAGGGTCATTTTAGTACATTCATCTCCACTTCAGTGAATTACACAGATGACAAGTGCGGACAAATGTATATTTTCCAAAACAAGGGTAATTATCTGCAATACACAGAGGACTCACCTCGCTGAATGACTATTAGTATTTAATTTGTGCAGCTAGGATCAGACACACTGCACTTCAGATCTGAAAATAATGAAATCCGCAGTGCTGAAACATCTCAGCTGCTCCAATATTTTTACTTGCAGTAAACAAGTAATAAAAATATGATAAATAGTATCAGTGCAGACCCTGGGGCAGTTTTCTCCTTTTCCTAAGCCTTACTAAAAGGCAGTCTGCTCAGGTCCTGGGGAATGATTCTGTCTAGGGGAGCAAAGAGCTGGTGCACAGGTTTCTATTTTACTGTACTTATATGTACCCCTCACCAGCTGTGTCAGCATTTAACAGAGCAAGTATTTTGCTCAGGCACACATCTCTGGCATTGCATATGGTCACATTCAAGATTTAAAATTCAGGATTTAAAATTGTGTCTCAGCAATTTACTGGAAGATACAACCACCTAGAACTGTCTCCCCATAATCTTTCAAAAATTTTTTTTTTTTTGCATTTCCCTCATGATTTCATGTTTGTCCAGGAAAGAAAATCAACTGGCCTTGCTTTCTGAAGAAAGCAAGTCAATGGGACCTCTAGGATAGGCTCAGAATGTTCCTGGTGATGGACCTGACTTGCACAGGGCAAGCTGCTCTTGGGCATGC
Source organism: Notiomystis cincta (assembly GCA_013398075.1). Classification (NCBI taxonomy): domain Eukaryota; kingdom Metazoa; phylum Chordata; class Aves; order Passeriformes; family Notiomystidae; genus Notiomystis; species Notiomystis cincta. The sequence continues at coordinate 891,872 of VZRX01007036.1, forward strand.
AATTTATTCAGGAGAATCTTAAAATTGTGATTCTTGGGATATCTGATGACTGAATTCTAATCAGATTTCTTTGGGGAAGCAAGTTTATGCAGCCAGCTGAAGGACATCCATAAAGGTGCCTTTGGAGATAGGCTCATTCCCATTAAGGTGGTGTGGAATATTAGCATGGTGGACACAATTCTACCAGCCCATACAGCAAAGCTGTGATTTTGGTTTATATTAAAATCATAGAGAAAAAATACAATTTGAAACATGCTATTAGTAACACTATTATTAAACGTGCATTAGTAGTAAAACAGACGGAACTGGCACACATTAGAGTTCAGTGCTATTTAAACTATACATGCCACAAATCATTGCTCTCAGCCCCTAATTTTATGCAAACTGAAATCCACTCAAAAACGTTACCTCTATAAAATAAAATTCTTAATTCCACAGCACTTACAGACTCAGGCACAAAGGGTTATAAGAAAAGAAATGTGCCTTTTTAACTACCAGTGTCCATTAGTAATTTGCTTATATAATTTGGTCCCTCCATGATCCATAGGGACATATCTATATATGTTCAGGTTTTTTCTGTCCTTAGGTTATGACATTTTATGACACTGCATTACAGCTCCTCTTCATTTGGGCTCTGACAACCAAAACATGTCTTATGCAAAGCCACTGAAATGCCAGTTGCCTGCGCTACTCAAAAAAATTAAATTCTTGGCATACCTTCCTACTGTAACAATAATTTACTTTTCTTCAGCTCTCTTGCCTCATTACAGCACAGCTCTGTAGACTCTACACTGTCATAGTTGGGGGCAGTGTGACATGAGGACAAGGCCTCTTAGTCACAGAAATTATTGACAACTACGTACTTAACATAAGGCTGAATGTCATAAAATATTTCAGAAGCAATAGGAAAAACATGTCACAGTGATAGCACCTGACTCACCATACAAGCAGCAGCACTAATCTGGTGATGCTTCTCACTTTAACCTTCAGGGAAGAGAAATGCCACTAGTAATGGGGACATGGTACCTATCCCAGCTCCTGAATCGACTTCCTCCACATCAAAATCCAAATTAGACTGCAAGGTGTTAGACATATTTCACAAGGCATGTCAACCTAGCTACATGGCACATCAACAGCTAGTAACTTTATTATGTCTTTAAGAAGCAGGAAGCAGCACCCTACTGCCTTATGATTCCAGGGAAGACAAGTCTCAATAACAAGTTCTCGAGAATTATGGTATATAGTAACACAACTAAATATTCCACACAGCACACTTCACCACAAAACCAAATTTAAAAAAACCAAAATCACAAAAACCCCATAAAAACAAAATCACAAAAAAAACCACCAAAACCCACAAAACACCTCCAACTTTTCTGACAAATGGACAGCATTGACTCAATTCCTTGCCCAGCACAGGTTGCCTGGGCTCCAGCTACCACTGCCAGGATCTCTCTTATGATCTGCACCATATCCAACAGCCCTGTGAGGACATCTCAAACACCACAGGTCATCTCCAGTAGCACCTCCAAATGTCTATGCCAATATATGTGCCTACCTATGGTGGAGATGTCACATTTACTCTTTTAGGATATAATGAGAAACTACCTCTGAATCATTTGCGAAGAATGTTCTACTCATTAAAGTCCTTATTGGGTTTTTTGGGGGAGAGTTTTGTAGTGAAAAAACCCCAGATATTAATAAAGTACTGCATGAACTTCCTGAATGACCAAAAAATTCCCAGGCTGCACACATACACTACCAGCAGTATAACTTCAAGACAGATATAATAAATTTGACAGAACTAGGAAAAAAACCATGGACTTTAAGACACCATTTCTTGACCTACTCCTGCCAAAATCCACCTAAACGAATAATGTCCTAAAACTGATTCTCAGTCAATACATCTAGCAGGACCAAAAGTTCCTATTCAGTTTCATTGCCACTTGATTTTAGCTTTCTGTCTAGTTGAGCTCCACACTTGGGTAAAGGCCAAGAGCATAAGCCAGAATGTAAGTATGTCCAAGGGGATACTGCTGTTGAAACCAAAAATCCATTTGAAAATAGTGAAGGCACTTTCTTCATCCTTCAGTAAATTTACTCAAATTCCTTATACTTGTCAAGGGTTGGAGAATCTTTCTGGATGCTCACAAAATTATTCAAATATTTATACAAGCGAAACTTCCCACCATACAGGAAGAAATTTATGAAGTATCTGGAAAGCACAAGCCATGTAGCCATACAGAAGTAATCTGTATTTTGAATTAAGCCACACCTGTGCTCTAGCAGGAAAACAAACAAATAAACAAAAGCATAATTAAGGACATCCTTAAACAGACCAAGATAAATGCACTTCCTTAACTTTGCCTTAGTTTTGCTCCTCTGTCTCAGGGATATTCTTGAAAAACCCCAGCATCACACCATAATCAGTTAATCTACTTCTATTTACAGAGTGAGAAGAAATATAGCCTGCTTGGATGGAGCTCAGATATATGACATGAAAGCTATGATATACTCAGGAGGAGGTAAACCACTGAGTAGCAAATAAGAAAAAAAAATAGCATTATATATATGTCATGCAAGAAAATGAAAACATATATTTCTAAATAATGTGTGCAGCTCTTTCTATCATAGCTGGGCTTTATGTTGTTTCCCCTTGGCATACAGGGCTCATACATTTTACCATGAGCATGTTACTGCAAGCCAAAAAATTGAATTTAAAAAGCAAGTAGATGAGCTGGAAGTATCCATTTCACTACATTTTAGGGTGAAAAAAATGTGCCCTTCCTTACAGATGTTCTTAACGGTCTAGATGTTCCTCAGTATAAAACTGCTAACATTTATCCCTAATGCATTCTCCGAATTTTCATAGCTTCATTTTTCCTCTCCAGTGTACTTTATCCTGCTACTTAAAAATAACACATCCAATTAACCTCTCTATGATATGCTACTCAGACACAACTAGAAAGTGCATTACATGTCAAATTACCCAGGCAGCAGAGTACAGAATATAACATTTTGTCTTAGTTCTCAGGAAACTCACCCAGTGTTCACAGAAATTGTTCACAAAGTTCCTTTTTTAAAAAAAAAAGTAGATACAGAGAGGGGTGATGGGTTTAAGAGCTCAGCTGCTGGGTGGGTTTATCCCTGAGTGCACTGGAGGGGTTTCCTACCTGCTATCTCAATTTCCTGACCTTCTGGGCAAGCATAAGGCACCTTTTTCCACCCAGTTTGCTGCTGGACACAAATTTCTATTCATCACCTCAGTTTCTCTAGGTTAGAGAAGACTAGAGTGAAGAAGAGGAAAAGAGAAGCTTCACCAAATTTTTGAGTGAAACCTGTGCACTTGCTGCACGTTAAGGGAATCTCATTCATAATCTACCTAAAATTCCCAACATAATGATCTGGCTTTCAGTATTTCTGCTATTGTAGTATTATCAGTACATAGCCAAAATACCTGTGGACAAGTGTTTAGAAAAGAAAGTGCTCTACTTATCTTTAAAGTTAAACAGTCACAAAATGCAAGAAATACCACAGGCACTAAGGAGATAGCTGTGCTTTAACCATCTTCTATTCTTTCATCCTGTCAGGACCTCAATTCTGTAGCAGGGAACTCCTCTTCACCAGATCTTTCAGATACCAGGCTTTAATTTCAAAGTGAATGGCACACATGAAGCAATAAGTGATGCCTTTTTTGATACCACTCACATGGATACACATCCCTCTGTTTTTCAAACAAATATCAGAGGGGGAAAGACTCTCCCCTTTGTGAAATTATCATCTTCTGGGATAAGATTTCAATTACATAGACAATTGTATTTTTATAGCCATGGTGGTCAGAAATGTTTTGAGAACAATGCTCTCCTGATGGAAACAGGATTGTTCAGTCCTCTAATAAGCAATGCTTGCAAGTTCATTCTGGTGAGTACTGATTGTTTGGTTTCACCCACACAACTTCCATGAACACATCTGATGCCTTGGATGAAATAAACTACATTCTCCAGCGGGAATGCAGTGAGCCCACAAATTTTGATTATTTTATTTGTGGAGGAACATCTATAGTGGCAGCTGTGGGAATATGTTTTGTGGAGATGTGACAGATGGCAGATGCAGGAAATGGCCTTTTCTTCTATCATCGTTTGATTCAACAAAATAAAACCAGCCTAAAAATTCATGCCTACAAAACAGAACCTGATCTAATAACAGTCAATGTAGTTATTTTACCTTTGGTTTTTCCATAAATATGAAGACTTCTATGCTAGACATTTCCTCAGAACTATTATTGACTACTGCCCATCAGATATCTCTTTGCATAGAGCTGCATGTGTGTGTGTCTCAGTAGTGTAGACAAGGCATCATTATCTCACTCTATTGTCCTGCTTAATTATTGACTTCCAAAGATAGATAAAGATAAAAAGAGGTTTACATTTTCCTTTAAAAATCATTTCTATTTAGTGGTTTCAACTGCCTCAGAGAGCCATCCAAGCCCTCCTTCAGCCCACTGACACTGAACGACATCCAACCTGTATCAGCCACAAGAAACTACTCAGGTTTGCATAAAGCTCTACCAGCTGAGCCCAAGGTGATTCAGGAGAACAGTGTGTATCCTCTGCCTGTGCTATACAGCCAACAATTAGCTCCAGCCAGGAGTAGCAAACATTGTAAGAACTATACTAGAAGCATAATGAAGCCCAAGCCAGAGGCAGTTGAAAGACTGCCTCAACTTTCTCCCAGAGGAAAGAGACAACAACTGTTCCATAAACTCTTTGGACTTCTTTAGTTTATAAAGAGATGCTAAAAAAAGAACAAACATAAAAAGGGACTTCTAATTTTTACTTGGTAGTGAGTAAGGAATGATTATAGTAACTACCCAGTCAAGTCCCAGCAAGAACTGTTTATTTCTTGATTTTCTAATGTCAATATCTGGAGTGATATTTCTGTGAAATAAAGCTTCATTTTTGGCTGTTCAACACTAGTATTACAGCTGCACCCATCCCTTGTGAGAGGCAGTATTCCATAGCTTCTTCAGTCCCTTTTATCTGCAGTTGCAAAGCATTTTTCCTCAATGTCAACACACCTACTTGCAAGGGCATTCTGCTGAACTGGCTTTGTCTGGGGACTCATCCTCAAGACAGCTATCAGATTCATACACTCAGCATTAGTAACACATTCTGGGGTCTTTTCCTAACAATATCCAAGCACTGAGATTATCCTAAAAAGTAAAGTTTTCAGGAATGTTAATCAGGAAGATGTCAGTGATATTTAACCCGGAATCTTTTCAGCCCACAACAAAGTAAACCACAGATATATTTCTTGCTGTAACAAAGGCTCATTTACATCTTATCACCAAAAATTAAAATTTCTTTATGTAGACCATCATAAGACACATTCTAGGAATCTTCATGGGTAATTAACTCCAAGAAATGCCATTGCTATAACTGATCTCTCTTTAATCAATTTCTCTTATTATGAAGTACAAGTCTCTTGCTCTACTTTTATTTTTGCAAATTCAATAGCTCTTGCCATCACTCCCTTACTGCATGCAGCTTTCACTGGAGTAATTTTCTTCTTCCCTGAACACTGTGGGAGAGCAGGGCCAGGCACAGGGGCTTGCATGAGAGACAGTGACAGTGTCCCCATGCCCCAAGCCATGCTGCTCTTCATGGAAGAGCACTTGGCAGCACATCTCTTGTAATCAGCACCCCAGCAGGACCTGGTACTCAACATACAATAACAAAACAGCAGTCAGTCTCTAAATGCCTGGTATGCCCAGCTAAGAGGCATGACACAAATATAAATATAACCACAGCAGAACTGTGGAGATGTTATCTGTGTGTGTGCTGAATCTGAAGCGAAGCAAGCATCACATGTCCAAAGTACACAAAACTACAAGGAAAGATCTCAAAAAAAAAGTGTCAAAAGCCATCAGCTTTTTAGTTTTCCTGGAGTTCTCAGAACGAGATGTTCTTTCCAATTCATTATTGCACATAGTACCACAGTAGACTTTTAAAAGTCTGATCAATATAGAAAGTCAGTATTACAGACTGTTGCTAGGGCAGATTCAGGAACATTACCAGGATAACTTAAACTCATAGAAAGAAAGAGATCAAATTGCAGTCAGAACCAGGTCAGTCATTTCCATCTCCTCCTTACACCAATACCACTCTTTATACATTCCCTGAGACTTGGGGCTTTATAGAGAGACTGTACTCCCACCTTTTATTTTGGGTTTGTTTTGTTGAGGTTTTTGTCCTGTTGCTAGTCAAAGTTGACTGGAGATATGGAGTTGTTTTGACTGTAGAAAGATTTCATATTTCTCCCCATCTCATAGAAATTATTAAAAACAATCACCTTTTTGAATGTGGCTGTTCCTTCTCAAATAGATTTTTCTGCACATTTTCGATGTACTGGAAAAAAAACCTCTTAATGCTAGACAGACTTCAGATTCTTCCCTTGACATTTTTGGAGCTCTCTGCATTCTTCCTGAAGTTTAGACCACAAATCCAAGGGTTGTTTTCTGGTAATATTCCTTTTAACAACATTTGCAGCAGTAGCATCACTTTCCTACAGAAACTCAATGATCCCCTGCTTGCATATCTTAGAACTGTTACCCCTAGTAATCACTGCCTTGAAAAATTACTTTGCATGCAATGGCTTTCACATTACATTTGTCTCCCACAGATATTTCCAACTCAGTGTTTTCTAGGAACAGACTTCCATCACATCAGCCTGACCAATCCAGTGAACTTGTGGATATAAAATTCTTAAAACTGCAGCTGGGTTTGGTCTTTTGGGGTTTTGTTTTGTTGGTATTTGTTTCAGGGTTTTGTTTGTTGTTTTTCTTTATGTTCTGGATTGTTTGTCTGTTTTCTTTTGCTGGGAGGTGGAGGGCTGAGTTGGTTGGGGGAAGGGAATGTAAGAAAAGGAAAAACCCAAACAGTTGTTTTCTTCAGCAGAAGCTGACCCATCTCACTTGAAACAATGCAAAATGGACCAGCAAGGGAATTACACCTTTGTAAAAAGTCTCAGATCACCAGGCTGAAGAGTTATACTCTACCACCTTCATTTCTAAGCAAATGGATTTTCTTTCTTGAAACAGGGAGAGCCATGTCAAAAGTTCATCAAACCACTGAACAAGTTCCTCCCCTTTGGTCATACACCCTCACTACACAGCCTCTGAGGTCAATCTGTTTGCCTGGAGGGCCAAAACCCTTAAAACCTCTTTCTCACTTGAATCCATTAATTATTTCACCTGTTCATGCATACAGCCTACATCAAGGGTTCTTCTCTAGGGGATATGAGAAATGGGCTAATAAAAAGACAACAAATAATACAGGGAGTGCAATAATCTCCATGGCATCATCATGGCAAGTCTAATTATGTTTTGACAGATTTGAGTGACAGCTCTATCACTGGTGCTGAGAAGACTAAACTGAATGATGATTCAGATGAGTCAAATTTGTTGAATTTGTTTATAAATATCAAATATAGCAACTGCCTCCCAAATTTCCACAAGAAGGGGATGTGTTATTTCTCATGAAATTTTTGGTTTGGTCTTTAAATCTGGATCCATGTTGTTGAAATCAAAAGACAGACACACAGAGTGGAAAAAAAAATCATTTCTCCAAACTAAGCTGATGTCTAGCATCACCTGGACTCCTGATATACAGTGAAGAGAACAGGCTCCTCCAGGATCTACAGCCCAAATGCCTAAGATTCTTGGTTGGGTAGGCATTTTTTTCTGAAAATGCTGGAATTCAGAAGATGCTGCACACAGAAGTAAAAGAAAAAAACATGACAAGGAAAAAAATCCTCCTGAAAATTTACCTTTCAAAGAGACTAAAATCAGAAGACTTTAAAAGTGCTCTGAGTAATCAGGGTGTAGAGAATAATGAAGAGGAGGGAGTTTAAGGCAAGCTAGTATAGCTGAAGCTGAACTTCAGAGACAGATCGCCTACTTAAGATTGCAGCACACAGCATGTTCCAGTGACTTTCTGACATTTCATCTATCTTGCTGTATGAACTGCTTCCAGATCTATCCTTCTAAAACTCCCACTTCTGTCTCTACTTGTCTTTCACTTCCCTCCCCATTTGATGCATTCAAAATTCGCCAGTGTTTCAGGAGACAAAAGCCACCTGAGCAACTGACTGACACACTGGTTATCTGGATTTTAATATCAAAATACAGCAGTTTTGTGCATTAATGCATATTTAATCAGATAATTTTTTTCTCTCAGATCCACTTGCATATGGCAAACTTTCCTGGTAGCATACTGAAAAAAATGGATGTTCTATTTTGTTGAAACAGTGAAATGCACTATTAATGCAAAGTCCTATATAAACTGCTTTTAAGAACAACACAGCTCCATTAAAATATAGGAATAGAACTATAGATTTTAGGTGATATTCATTAACAGCATGCTTCCTCCCTCAAATAAGGAGGACTTCATACCCTAAATATGCTGATATTTACTGATATTTTTTACATTAGACTACAAGAAAAGGCAAAAAAGCAATTATGGCTGCCTACCAAAAGAGACATACCTCTGTTGACATGTAGTTTAGGTTGCTGGGGGGAAGTAAAGAACAACCTCTCTGTCTTCATTCTGGACTCAGGTAACCTTCTCCAGATTTTGCTCCTTGGTCTTAGACTGCTGAAACCAGCACAACTGATCACTGCTGAGTGATCTGCTCCATCCTGTATCTAAAACATGCTAGACTACTGTTTTCTTCATGGAAAGTAGGATAGAAGTCCTGTGCAAAATCTTGTTTATTTGCATGTATTGATACCCATAACAATCCTCATAGTTTTCAGGAATGAATATTTTCTTATTTCCTAGGAAATACATTAAACTGCTTCCATTTTCAGAGTGCATTGATTGCGGTTCTGTAGATTTTATTATGGGCTCTGTATCTCAATAGGTTTTAATATATAACCTTGTTTCCCACTTCAAAGGCTACCTTTATGTGTAAGAGGCTATTTCCCCAAGGACTGACAAAATGCTTCCCCAAGACAGTTAAAAAAATACACCCCATACTTTGAACTAGGGTTTGTCATTGCACTCATCTATATTGGAACTCCAGAGAGTTTCCTCTGCTATAACCTGCATCCACAGAAGCTGGAACAGTCCACTGTAAATTTAGGTTTAACTAGAAAAAAACCAAGAAATTCAGTCTCATCTGGCTTCTGCTGGCACAGAAGAGACTTGATAACTACATTTCCACTAAACTCCTTCGGCATCTTCACTCAGATTTTCCCAGGCAGATAGCAAGAATGAGCTAAGAGCAGCAGTTTTTATTATAAAATGAAACCTGTAAAAAGTGAATATTTGTAAAATGCTTATAACCATTCTTATAACAAAATGGAATATATTTATATTACTTTCTTCCTACAAAGTTTCATTAAGTTGGAAGAGAGAAAACACAAACCAAAAGGTATCTTCCTAGCACACAACTTAAAGGCATATCATAATTCCATTTCAGTCTGGTCTCTGCCATTGTTAAAACTATAGAATTTTAAACTGCTAAAGCATTTTATACCTGTTATCAACTCTCAACAATGCCTGAGCAATGGGTTAAGAAGTAGGGATGGAGATTTCTGACCATCAGAGATATGATTAATGGAACAAACTGCACCAATTATGTTATGTCTGTCTTTAATCTAAGCTAGAAAACATGAGACTTGTATACAGCAGAATTCCCAATTCCTGCTTCAGCCAAGAGCATTTGGATATATTTGAAGAATGAGGTTTTTCTTGCTGTAGACATAACGAATATGCTTGTTTAGGCTATAAAGGTGAGAAAGAATGAAAAGATGGACTGTGTTACACATTCCCAGTGCCTGAGAAAAGCAAGCTAGGCACTGCACTGCTGAATAAACTGGCAAAGAGTTTTCCCTGATAAAAATAGGAATGCTTTTGATGTGTTCGAGGTATTCTTGGGTTTCTTCATTTCACTTGTCTTTAAATCTTTTCCAAAGTTACTCTATATTGAAATAGCTTCACAAGATGCTACAAATTTCAAACATTCTTAATATATTATCATCATTATAAGATTAAAACCTCAGTGTGTTATATAGTCAGCTATAAAGTCAAGATACTGACATCTCTGGCTAAGGTGCAGTCTGGATAGCAGAAAAGATTATGAGAAAACTGAGGTTAAAGATCAGTTTAATTCTAGGAAGTAGTGTGAAAAACTAAAATGTGCCAACTGTGTCTGAGAAAATACAGCCTGGAAAAGGAGCCTGGAGAATATTTTTGCATAATCTGAAGTGCCTTAGTCATATCATACTTTTCCCAAAACACCCAGAGAAAAGTAACCCAGGGAAACTAAAGATAATTTAGGAAATGCCCCAAGCTGAGAACAGTTGGATACCAGGAGGAAATACCATGCTTAGAATTACAGAATATCCTGAGTTGGAAGGGACCCACAAGGATCACTCAAGTCCAACTCTTGGTCCTGCACAAAAATTCCAACATGTGCCTGAAAGCATTGTCCAAATGCTTCTTGAACTCTGGCAGGCTTGGTGCTGTAACTTTTTCCCTGGGGAGCCTGTTCCAGTGTTCTCCTACTTCTTCCTGTTGCAGGGGGGAGGATGGGAGAGCCCAGCCCAACTCTGCAATTCAAAAGAACCAAGTACAGCCGTGCGGGTTAGTGGCACTTGAAGTGATGTGCTGGTTTCCCTGCAGCCAGTGTAAGCCATGTAAGGCTGGCTGGTAAAGGTGCCCTCTGTGCTTTTCTAGAAAACAGAACTGGGATCCTGCCAGCTGTTGAGCCTGCAAATGGGAACACTCTTGTGATCCTTCTCTGTGGAGGGCACTGGTAAAGCTCGTTGTGGAAGGGAAGTCAGAAAAACCCTTTCGAATTTACAGCATGTGGCAAAAGATGACATCCTTGAACTGAAACTGTTCAAACAAATACTGTCCTCTGCTTCAGGGCTAAGTGGTTATGAATTGCCTGCTAAAAGTGTACTTACAGCAGACCTGTCACCGTGCTATCTCTAGCTGCAGAGCCAGGCAAGGGTGATGGAAAAGGGTTTCCCACTCCACATTCCTCACAGACAGGGTTTAATCCTGCCAAAAGCCCACCTCCCACCCTCCTGCCTGATGCTCAGAAGGTGGCAGGCACCCTGAGGGCTGCAGCCAGTGAAAGCACATAGGGGAAAGCTACCCTTCAGAGCAAAGGCTTTGGGAACTCAAGGATTGCCAGGAATCCATCTAGGCATTGATGCCATGCCCTGCAGCTAGGAAAACAATTTAAAACAATGTAAGTAGCAGGCCACTGCACAGTAGCCAACATATTCATTCCATCAAAAACAAATTAGAGTTTTTATGTTTGAGTAGCATAAATCAACTGATGCGTGCAAAGGAACTCAAGCTAAATTAGAGGGAAATAATATGTTGCTTCAAACAAAATTAATTTCTCAGACTTCCAGTAAAACCTGAACTATGCACGCTACAATCAGAGGAAACTTTATTTACCCTCTAACATTTTCAAAATGAAGACATTTTCTTAAATGACAAAATTTCAAGTAAAACATTTTTGTGTCATTGGAATAATAAATGCACATGTAGGAGTGAAAACATATTTCAATTGAAAGCAATATACTTGGCTACAAATATCAAGTAATGCTGTAGAAGATATTATGGTAAAATACTCCCAGGGATATTTAAATAATTCATTCCAGTACCTTGCATGATATGAAAAATTTATTTTCTTACCACTATAAAGCATGGTATCTCAAATATAACTACTTCAGTACTTTCTTAAAGCAGAATAGTTTTTGGTTTAAAAATTAAGGCCTACATTCTACTACCTAGAACATAAGTCAAGTGCAACTCTTCATATACACTTAATTTAATAATATATTTAATTTAATTTTCTATGCAGACATGTGAAAATAAAACACTGTATGTTTGAATGGACTGCTAAGTAGTTTCCTGCAGTTTGGACTGCAGCATTACAGTTCATACACAAACAGCTTTGACCTATGCACCCTAAGAGCAAAAGCAGCTATAAGCTCACCTGGTTTCTATTCAGAGTTTTTAAAAAGGAGGATTTCTTCCCCTTTCAAAATATTCTTACCTCTTCCTTTGTCTTTTTTGATATGACCCTTAGCCAGTCTCCAATCATGCTGAGGACAGCTGCAAAGTAAGCAAGCCCAACGAGGATCCAGAACCACACCACTGGCTTATAAAAGTCTAGGTATTCAATATCTGATCCTCCTGAAAAACAATACGGTAAAAATTAATTCAGACTTAATAGCTAAAGGTGCAGACATGTTTTAAAATTAATTTTCCTAGAAAAAAAAAAAAGAGTTAATTTTCTTACACCTTCTGTATTTTTACCCGTTCAAAAATTCCTAGCAAAATATTTTGTTGAATTTGAACAAATTATATAAGTTAGTTCACTCTTGAAAGTAACATCTGGAGTATGCAAATTTTACACAAAGATTGTTAACAATTCATAATAATTACAGATAAAAGAGAAGTCAGTGGAAGGCAGCTTTTTTGAATCCCACTGCCATAAGCACCAGTTACTTCTTTTCAGTGTTAAAGGGAAAAAGATAAATTTCAGAGGTTCTTGTAATAGAGCTTTCAGGTATAATACACCTATAAAGAACAGATGTTTTATTTCCACACAAAAAAAGTTACGTTCATCCAGATCTCTTGACAGCACCAAACAACTCACATTTCACATCTTGCCATGCCTTAAACTTGTAATTCAGCTGTGTTACAACAAATACAACCAGACTTCTAGTTTGGGCTGCTGCAAGAAGTTTGCTGTGTGTATCTGCCCACAACTGAAGAGGCTCTACATGAAAATCTTCTCAGACACATTAAAGTAGCCTGTACAGGTACATAATCCTTTGCTTCATGTATCTGCATCCTATACTGAAAAAAATCAAAGGAAAATTGGCCCCAAAATTTCAAGCACCTTATTCCAGTACTTAGATTGACTCTCATGGAGAATAACATTTTTACTTAGCTTTGTTATCACAGAGACTCCATACAAATAACTAAGAATTTTACTGATGGCTAGCTTTGTATGGAAGCCCTCACAGAGAGAAATTTTGTTATTCTCGTGTCAATTATATCTTTACACCAAAAAAAACATAAATGCATTGAGTTTCAATGGTTTACTCAACTATCCAAAAAATGAATCCACATTGGGAAAGCAGATATACTTTGATGGTTTAGTAGTCCCAAGCCAAGGTAGAAGACAGGGCTCTGTTTGGAACAGAAGACATTCAGCAACCAAAGGGCTGAGTTTGTCACAGCACAAGACAAATGAAACACCAAATCATTTGTTAACAACATCCATTCCATGTCAGTCTAGCAAAACAGTATTTTAGGGATGATTCACCCAAAATTTGTTGTAATTCCAAAAATGGTTGGTTACCACCATGCCTTTGCTCTAGTAATGGGCCACACTTTGTGGTTGACCCTCTTCTTCAGCTGTTCATACAGTGCACAAGTATCATAGAACACATCCACACAGTTGGCTTTTAATTTTTGGCATATTATGTTTATAAACTGAAACTGGAGCCTAACTCTGCCTGTCTTCAGGAAGCACTTCCTTCACAGTTTATACTTATTTTATTTACAGCAAAGTTAATCACCAGGACAGGAATTAGGATATATTCATGTTCAACCAAGTTTTCTGTGCTGTCTGGCCAGGAGATGGCTCCATCTAGCCATGCCCAAAGGAGTTCAGCTTTCCTTAAGTTAAAGGGACCAAAGGTATTCAAAGAAATACTCTAGGATAAGGCTCCACAGCTAAGAGCTTTATTAGCTGTTGAGCTTCTGAATTTCAAGGACTCCTTGGGTGATTTTGCAATTTGATCAAATCTCAGGGAGAGAGGGACATACATGAGGATGTTTGTCCTGATAACTACTGTCTCCTGTGATGCTCAAACTGCCATAATGCAGTTACCTGGGAATGTCATTAAATGGGATTTCACAGAGAAATGTGATCACCACTCAACCGCACTGAATTTAAACTAAAAGAATTCATTAACTACCAAATTCACTTAAGTGGGTATGAATCCATTTGGGTATGAGTATGCACAGCTAAATGTACTTGCACTGAAGTATATGAGATAACCTAATGAATTTATGGGCAGCATGGTAAGAAGCATATCAGTATGATACCCTGTCGTGTTTCTTTCACAAAGCAAATTGCTTCATGCAGCCACCCAGGAAGCAAAGTGCTGAGAAGGCAGAAGCTGAATTTTGTTGCTTGTTTGGCAAAGCTGATTTTGTGGGCTGAGGGACAAAACTTTTCCCAGCTTTCTTTAGCCTCTACCCAAAATAGTTTAAAACCACAATGAAGAAGAAATCTAGTAGTCTCACTGCCATAATCTGTTACCAAGAGCAGCCACATTTTATTGCCAAGATGTTTTCTGGTAAAGATTTGATCTAAAGTAGCTTGTGGTCTATGAGAAATCAGAGTCTTCCCATCCATCTTCATCACAGACTATTGTGTTGCTGCTGCCACCATTCTTATATCTGCCAAATAAATTTTATTTGGCATTTTCAACACTTTGGAAAACATAAGTTGTTCTATAGCCCAAACATATTCCTTACTAAGATCAAGAACTCTGTTTCAGTGAAGAAAGGCATTAGAGAATATCTTAGGGATGCTTTAGAACAGATTCTGATTCTCAGGTAAGAGATCAGGACTGCAAATATATATTTTTTACTTATTTATTTATATAAAACAAGTACTTTTAAAGTAAATAATTTTCTTCATTGTTGCCACTCTTTCCCCCATTCTTTCTACAGCTAACTAGCTCAAAATAGAAACATGTAATTATTTCTGCAAAATTGGTTGGCTTTGCATTTTCACTTCAAAATTAGAAGGAGAGAATAGAAAGTGCTGTCAACATTGAGTATCTTAATTCCATACCAGCAAAAATTTCTGGGTTTTTCAAAAGTTGACACTGCCAACAAGGAAATGTCTATGATTTTTCAGCAGAAGTACAAATTACTCTGGATATAGAAATATGATATAATCCAGTTTTAGTTGCAGAATAACAAGTAGCTGTCCAACATCCCCGTTGCGACAAACCTGATGAACATATTTAATCCAGAAATGTCATTTGCCCCACTCCAAAGAAACATGGAGGTTCAGCCCAGCAGCTTGAAAGGAACTACCTCTGAGGACTGCAAAAAGCAAAGAGGGCGACAGAAAAAGACTAGCTCTTGTGGAGATGTGGAAACGCAGAAGGCTGGGGACAAGATAATATTGTGCTGTCAGAGATGGAAGGTACATAGGCCACACGAGCTCCTTGATGCCACTCAGTGGAAAATGGAGAGCTACTTCAGAACACAAAGCACAGATCTAAACCACTCCTCACATGCTGTCCTACACAGACATCAAGAAAGTCAGCGCTGCAGCTTCAGCTGAAAGCACAGTTCGCACGAGAGAGCCCCCATTAAGGACATGAAGTCCCAAGGGGGCAAAGAGCTCTTCCAAATGCCAAAAAAAGACACAGAGCCTGTGGGAGAACACACAGCTTTCCTCCAGGATGCTGAGCACACCCCTGGCTCAGCATGACAGTGATTTCTCTCTGCTGCTGTGTGGTATCACACAGTGACAGCGGATCAACTGGGCTGCTGTGACCACCGGGTCAAGTGTCCCAGCTGGGTGACAGTAAATGAGACTAAAATATCTCAGTTCTCTGCAAACTGGGTCTCAGGCCAAGCAAACAGTGCAGAGCCAGGTGTGTGTATGCAGTGGCAATACATCAGTCAGTTGCAGAATGAAACAGTGAAAAAGCAGTAAGTTAAAAATCAGGGTTCAAACATGGAAAATACACCAAGCCAAAAAAACCCCAAACCCACGAAAGTAACAAAAGAGATGGAATGCACTTTTAAAGCTACACTTTCAGAATTCTGTGATCTGAACCTTTTGAGACAATCTTGTATCATCATTATGTCCCACTGTGAAACACATTACTGATAAGCTATTTATATTTTTGCCTTCTACTTCATTTAGTTGAGTTTTGGACGTATAATCTAAATCAGATTTGAAACTCGTTAGATTAATGTCATTAGAAATATTTGACTCTATCTTCCAAACTGTACTGCAAGTTAAAGAATTTATCTGTACATGTGAACAATGTATTGTCAATTATACAGATATATTCTCATGCCTCAGTATCAACCCTAGTATCCGCAAATATATTTCATTGTACTAAAACCATGACACATTCAACATGAGATTTCTTTTTTTCATTCACAAGATATTAATAGTTCTGGTTGGGTTTTCTTCTGTCATATTGAAGTCAATGTTTTCTCTTGAAAACAAGAAAATGGGTGTTTGACTGTGTCCTGATATTCATAAGGCAGTGCAGGCTGTAGTACATTTTTTCTTATTTCTTTGTGAAAAGCTACAATTATCTTTCTTCAAATAAACAAAAAATTCAACCATTCCAAAAATTAGAAAAATCAAGCAATTTCATAAGACAAAGCAGCAGTCAATTTTTTGGAATAGAGTTCATATATTTTCTTGAACAAGGCCTTTTCATCTTTTCCTTCCTTCCATGCACCAGAAGTCTATTATGTTTGCCCTAAGGTTTCTCATACTGATGGAAACCCCAGCTGAAATTTCCACAGGCTCCAAATAACAACTTAGACTCTGACTACCAAAGGGGTTGTTTCCTCACTCTGGTTTCTGGGAATAGAGTACATGGTCTCCAGTACAAATAAGAAGAAAGTTCTAAAAAAGCTTCTGGAGAACTAAAAGAATTTCTAATATGACAGCCTGTACTACAGTCAATGATACCATTACATTCCTGAATCCCAGGTTCTTCTTGGTACAGCTATTGAGTAACACACTGTCCTTTACCTCCTGAAAGTTCTTCAGGGCTTCTTTTCAGCTCTTACTTGCTTGTGGCACCAGCAAGCATTGAGTTTGATGTTAGTGAAAAATGATAGGTACTTCAGAAAGTTTTCCCTACCTGCCAAGTCTTACATTAACACAACCATGGGATTTATAGGTAGGGCTTGCAAACTTAGGGATTGTTCACTGAGATGACAGTTCCCAGAAAAAGATTTGGAAGTTTGCAAATAGACACAGGAATTTGGGGGTTTATGGGCTCAAAACTGACACATATTTATGGATTTTCACATGGGCCTCCAGAGTGCTAAAAGGATCATCAATCTGATTTCTATTACAAAAAGTACACTCTGATGTAATTGAAAATCAGACCATCACTACCCACCATTGTGGTTTAAGTTTGACTATAATGCAAAGTGGAAGAAAGTAATTTTCATTCTAAGTATTATTTGAGGAAAAAAAATCAGAAAAATGAATAAATTAATGCTAGTGTGAGTTTTTCGAAATTTCTTGCATCTAGACACCAAGTAGACTGCAGCAACATTCTGTCTGCTGCTTTTTGCCTCACCATGGCAAACCAGAACCGAGACCAGCATGCTCTAGAACCACAATATCCTGTCATGACCACTCTTTTACAGCCTTATACAGCATTTGGTGTCTTAACTCTTCACATTTCTCCCTGGTTTGTGACACCCAGCTTCCCTTAACTTCAAGAAAATTTCTCAAGACAAAGCCTACCACAAAAATATCAGAGGCCCTTAGTGTCTGCTCTGTAGTTATGATTTACCTAAAAAGAGACACTAGCAAACCAAAAATCATGAAAAAAAATAGGGTGCAAAAAATTCTGCATGCTTCCTCAAAATTAGTAAGGAAGCCTAGCTCTTAGGACAAATTCTGTCAGCTCCATTGAGAACTTGCAGTGTTGGTTCTCTTCAAATAATTTTATACTTAAATACACACCACTGACTGTAAACTTTCACGATGCAAAGCACAGTCAATGAACACTTTACCTACTTTTCAGACTTTTTATTTAACCAGCCAATCATGTACTGCAAAGAAAACAAATGGACATTTTTGAAAAATCCTTCAAGTCACCTGAGTATTTTAGTTCACCCAAAGATGATAATATTATCAACTTCATGTCTGTCAAAATATAGTCCCACGGGAATCCCAGGTATGATGGAGAGAACCATCTAACCCTGTTCTCTTGGGCATTGTCTCTGCAAGTACAAATCCCATTCCTCCTTTAAGTCAATAACATATTGAAGTTCAAATACAAATCTTATGCACATTGCTCGAAGAAACTAGAAAACACTTGTGATGCTTTGAAATAATGGATTTACAGTAGGATTTTAAATTAAATAAAGAACATCTATCAAATGAACCATAAAAGGCCATCAGCTATAGAACAATATAATTCAAGGACATTCTGTAGAAAGAGAAAGTGTTTCCTGGTAAAATTAAAAAGCAGACAAAGTAGGAAAAAATTATGATAGCAAATGGTCTACAAATAGAAAAGTCTATGGAAATTTATAATGGGAGTAATGATGAATGTACTCAGTGTTCTTGTTGGAGCCAAGTGGGCCATTTCACATAATGCTTTACAGTAAATATAACCAGGCCTTTATACACTGGCATTTTTTATTCCCTGCCATACATGTACCCTTCAGGAATGAAAGTCTAAAACACCCAGACTCTTGACTCGGAAACAGCATAAATTTTTTATTTCATACTAGTTAGTATCTGACCAGAATCACAAATTCTGAAGACAAAATGAAAATAAGAAAAAGAATACAGGAAAGAAAACAGAAAGGCAGAGGGCAAGACATATACAAAGACATCACAAATAACTATGTAGAAGTCAAAAGAAATTTGATTTGCTATTTTACAGCTCAGTTCTATAATTTACAAGAACTTTTGGAAACTGCAGTCTAAAAATGAAGGCTGCCTGAGTAGCTTAGTTGAACAATAATAACTAAATTTACTCCCATTTTACCCCGATAATTTACAACTATGTCAAGCAGTTCTGACACTTGGTCGCTGTTGGACCTCACCGACCTGAAAACCTTTTGCTGGTGACAAGTCCAGCTCCATTACTGCCATCAAGGCAAAACTTCAGGAACGTCTCCAAGAGGAGTTACCCAACCTGAGAGCCTGGCTTGGCACACTGGGATCACACAACAGCCATGGGCACAGACAAGACACAGGAGGAGCCACAGCACGTGAATGTCTACCAAAAACAATTCTCTCCAGCAGGGTCCTCACTTAGAGCAGACCAGCACAAAGGGCCTTGTCAGCCTCCTCTGCCTTGCACGGAGTTCAGAGGTGGGAGAGGCGTTTCCTGAGAGAGATGATGGTTCTGTATCAGCAGAAGCATCAGATCAGGCCAAGGAAAGCAAGTTCCAGGCTCAGAGGGCAGAGCTCTGAATCCCTGATCCTCACCTCTACACATCACTGACTTGCATCAAGGTGCTTTCTCAGCACAGACAGCATCTACTCACTCAAACCTAAGAAGTGAGCTAACATCTCTGACACCTTTTCAAGAAACAAGCTGACACAGAGGACTAGCCCAGACATTTTTTAGCTCACCATATCAAAGTTATTTGCAACTAATTCAGCTTAATGGAATCATAAGGACCGGACATGTTATCTACAATGGTGCAAAAACTTCTCCTGACTTTACAATAAACATATGGGCAAACATGTACTGGCAAAGAATCACAGAAGTAGGATCCAGGAGATCCTACAGAATCCACAGAGTTCTGGAATATTCTGAAAGCAGGGAATGCACACAAGACTTAGGTTATATCGTTTCACAGGGTGAGGCATTTTAAACAAGTCCAGCTGAAAAGATATATTGAGATTAAAATGCTCAGTTAGTGCTTGCACTTTGTAACCTGCAAGAAAAATAAAACACAACCCCTACCTAAATGATACTCTACTTAATTTTTAATAGTATAGAAAGAGAAAAAACAGTAAGCAGAGACATGCACCGTGAATTTCACTGTCCCACCTCCTTTCTCTACACTGTCACATCAACCAAAATGAGGACAGGCCCCATCACATGAATGATGAAGGATAAAACTGGGAGAGAGGCACCACAAGAGAGAGTGATGTGTCCCAAAAAGAAAAAGAATAAAAAATGCAGAATAAATATCACTGTGCAAAACATTGTAAGATAATGAGTTATGAAAAAAATCTTACCTGCAACATAGTCACCAAATCCAATGGTAGTTAAAGTGATAACCACGAAGTAAATAGCATCTAGTGTGTTCCAGCCTTCTATGTGCTTGAATATAACTGCAGGAAGAGCAACAAACAGCACGCAGCCAAAGAGTATGAATATTATTGTTGAAATGATGCGAATCTTTGTCTGACTCACATTCCATTTCTGGAAAGGGAAGGGGAAAGAGAGGAAATCCATTGTTAATAAAACTGCACCAGTGCACATCAGCATCCATCACCCCCCAGTGTGCACTACATAGCTCTAGAGGACAGTGCATTGTAATTCTCAAACAAACAGGAAAATACAAGGAGGATTTTATTCTGAAAGAGGTTTCAAGGCAAACATGACCATCCTAGGGAACATTTGCCAGCAGTAAATGCAGAGCTGGGCTGGACCTTTCATGGGTGAGCAGCATGTATAGCATTCACTAGTATTAACAGCTGATGATGTGAAAATTTTGAGGGCTGTCTAGATATTCAAGTGGGTCACAATTAGTGCATACCCCTGCAATTTCTCTAATTTTGTACATACACAACTAAATAAAATTAATTTTAACCATACAGTTCTCTGTAACCAAATAGTGAGCTAAACAAAATCCTACAAAACAGAGCTGGAAGTGATGTAGAGAGCCAAACCTGCCCAAAGACAAAAAAACCAAAAAAAACCAAAAAAAAACCCAAAAAAAACCAANTAACCATACAGTTCTCTGTAACCAAATAGTGAGCTAAACAAAATCCTACAAAACAGAGCTGGAAGTGATGTAGAGAGCCAAACCTGCCCAAAGACAAAAAAACCAAAAAAAACCAAAAAAAAACCCAAAAAAACCAAACAACCAAAAAACCCCCAAAAAAACCCAAACCCTTAAGCCACTGCAAATACATTATTATGGCCAGGCAATATGTGATCATGCTCTTGTCATCTGATGATTTTCCTAATGTTTAACCTACATCTCAGCTCCTTCTGCTTACATGCACTGCTCATGGTCTTATCCAAGACAAATAAAGAAATTGATAATTTTCTCTTTCCAGCAAACTTTCACGGGTGTTCTCTTTCAGTTACGTGTTCTTTAAACCAAATAAATTAGTTTCCATTTCTTCCCCTTCCTATTTTTCTTGGAATCCCTTGGCACCAACAAAGTAGCCTATGTTTCATTAAGTGTCGTACTCAATAGTAGATATGAAAAAATAGCACAAAATGCAATGGAATGACCCTTTCTTATGCTTTGCCTATTTACAGTTTTACCTATGATGTATGCTCTTCCATGGCAATATGACATTAACCCATATTAGCATGTTAACCCCTAGAGTCCACAGAACATTTCTATAAAATTGCACCTAGACAGCTGTTTCCTGACATGCAGCTGCATATTTTATTATTCCTTCATATATTACTTTGAATTTAATCCTATCTAGTCAGACTGCTTTTCAAAAATTTTAAGATCATTTTAATCCTCCAAGTTTTATTTGTCTCCCCAGCTTGAGACCATCTGCAGATTTAATGAACCACATCATTTAGCTGTTGTGTATGCTATTAACATTTTTTCTAAACTGTATTAAATCTAGAACAGACCCCTGCAAAGTCCTATTTTGCATGCCCAGCCAATTTGACATTTTCCATCCATCCAGTGCATGTTGGTTCAACCTAAAAGAAGGGATTATACAAGAAACTTCCACAGAAATCGACCAAAAACGAAATTGTGCTGTTCACAATGGATGTTTTCTTGTTTTTAAGTTTCAGTGGGAACTGTGTTTACAGTCAGCATGACCAAGGTCGAGCTTTTGTAACCCAAATCAGAATAACAGCTTGTGTTATGGCAACATAAAAAATCCCTGCTCTGACCCACCAGCATCTCCCAGTTCTTTAAGCAAACTAATAACAGATTTAGGGACTGTTCCAGACTGCAACATATAGATCAGTGTTTTCACTCAGATATTGCCAAAAGAGAGGATGATGCTGCTTTTTATGTTGGGGCATTCTTGTTGTAGAGATACATCCACTATAAAAAAAAGGAAAATTATTATCTCTACAAGCAAAACAGAGACAAAAATTGATCTCACGACTTCTATACTTTAAAAAAAAAAAAAAGTTATGAAAATCCAGAAATTATAAAATAAAAAGTTCTTATGGAATGTTCTTGCCTTTTTTAGACAAATCTCAGTGGAAATTTGTTATTCACCAGTACCTTGTTTGGACACGAACTGATGTTTTAAAGCCAAAAACGCGTGACTTTTCTTAAAAAGCTTTCAAGCTTGTGTTCCCCTATTGCATAAGACTACTTAGCACAGGCCTAGTTTGCTTGGCATCAAAAATAAAGCCATGTCAGACCCTTTCTATAAAGAAAAGGTGTCCTGCATGCAAGGGTAGGGCTTGATGTGGAAAACCAGTCCTAACACTTGCAGTGCCGATGCAAATAACTACAAAGTTGGTTACTAAGCATTCACTGCTTCAAAAATCTCAGTGAATACATTTCTTATCACAATCTATATAAAAAACGTTAAGGGTAAGAATCACAGCAAGCTTATGAGTAACAAGGGCAGAACAAAAATAAAATTCTTTGGATCTTATTCCTCTTCCCAATCATTATCATGGTAGGGAATGTGTCTTCACCCAATTCTCAGAGGTGTTCATTAGCAAGTTCAGCCTGTGCCAAGTCCTTCCTACCTTTTCCTGTACATCTGATTGCAACAATGAACTATACCCTGTTTTTCAGGCTTTTCATTTCACTTGTGAAATTCAGAACAAGCAGGAATAAAACCAAACAAGGCAGTCAGCATACTCACAACAAAGGTATCTTCTACTTTGGCAATTCCTTTTCCAAAGATAGTCCCTAGTTGATCTCCAACACCAGCCAACAGAAAACCAAACAGAGGAATTCCCAATAAGGCATAGATGATACAGAATATCTTTCCACCTTGTGTGCGTGGGGAGATGTTTCCAAAGCCTGAATTACAAACAACTTGAGATGTTTAAGAGGTTACACGCAATACATTTTAAGTTTTAAAAGAACTGCAGGAACAGAACAGTTAAAAACAGGCTAACCAGGTTAACCACATGACACAGCAAACATTGTGAGAAATTAAATGAAAATGTAGGTCATACAATTCTCACTGAGCTACTCTCTTATCACCTACTACATGTAGTTAAAAGCAGTTGGCTGATCTATGCCTTAGCTTCTGTACCTGCCAGTGTCTGTCACTGGGCTTGTCACTGCCTACAGCGCCTGAAAACAACACACAATTTTCCTTCACCTGGGCCAAGTTTCAAAGTGAAGCAGCCTAAAAAACCCCAAAACACTTGGATGAGCAAAACAAGGATTTTTACAGTAAATGGGACTGCCTAGGTTCTTGATTATTAAAACTTTGTTTCCTTCGAACAAAGCTTAGAGAAACAGTTCACAGCTCTGTCCATTTGAAAGTGGAAATCATTTTGTCTTCAGAGGTTTGTGTAAAAGAGCACACTCTGATGGCTTGATTGCTGCTGCTCCACTTAGAACAGAGAAATGAAATTCAAGGAGCACAGGCCCCAGCACCTGTGGAGTGCCCTCAAGTACATCTCCCAGGATTGGTATTTAATGATTTGGACAAGGTCACACAGGCAGAACCCCACTGACAAGTTTCATGAGCTTAAGTCCTCAGTTTCAGGCAGAAGTTTTCTCCTCCAAAGGATCACTCATGTTTTGAGGGAGCAGTAGCAGTAACATCCCAGAATTTCTGACATTCTTTCACTTTTTAGCAGAACAACATGCCCTTCAAAGAAGGCAAGAGGGAAAACTTGTCATAAGAAGGTTTATCTTTAGAAATTAGACAAAAAGCTTCTTCCAACATTACCTTCTTGTAAGAAAAATAACTTAGGAATAAAAAGCAAAGTGGTTTAGCATGTAATTGAGAAATTTGTCTTAGGATCTTAAATTTTTCATAAGAAAAACATCATTTGCACACAAATCCCTGAAAGAAAACCCAATTTTTCTGAGAACAAGCCAACAAATTTTATTTTAAAAGTAGCTTAATACTTTTTTCACAATGTGATTAAATTCCTACAATAGAGAGCACATTTAGTGAATGTCTTAGCTATTTATCAGAATTTGTATTTAAATACTCTGAGAAAGTTGGTTTAACACATAGATTTTCTTCATGAAACCTGTTAGATTAATTCTTGGTCCTGCTCTCGTGTAGGTAAGCTGCACCAAAGCTCTGTTGCCAAAACTTTTTCCTTTCTGAACACAGATGACAAAGCTGTCCTTCATTTAACTTGGAACAGGTTGCCCAGAGCAGTTGTGGATGCCCCATTCCTGGAAGTGTTCAAGACCAGGTTGGATGGGGCTCTGAGCAATCTGGTCTAGTGGAAGGTGTCCCTGCCCATGGCAGGGAAGTAAGAACTGGATGATGTTTAAGATCCCTTCCAATCCAGGCCATTCTATGATTCATTAAAATAAAAATAAATCACGCTGTAAATATATTTTTACCCCCAGATAGCCTAATATTGGTTTTCAGATTGTAATTATGCAGACAACAAATACAGTGTTGATAGAATTCAGTTAAAGAAAGCTAATATTGAAATTTTCCCCAAATCTTGACTAATAAACTTGGTCAAACTAAACAAAAGNCTTTTTTCACAATGTGATTAAATTCCTACAATAGAGAGCACATTTAGTGAATGTCTTAGCTATTTATCAGAATTTGTATTTAAATACTCTGAGAAAGTTGGTTTAACACATAGATTTTCTTCATGAAACCTGTTAGATTAATTCTTGGTCCTGCTCTCGTGTAGGTAAGCTGCACCAAAGCTCTGTTGCCAAAACTTTTTCCTTTCTGAACACAGATGACAAAGCTGTCCTTCATTTAACTTGGAACAGGTTGCCCAGAGCAGTTGTGGATGCCCCATTCCTGGAAGTGTTCAAGACCAGGTTGGATGGGGCTCTGAGCAATCTGGTCTAGTGGAAGGTGTCCCTGCCCATGGCAGGGAAGTAAGAACTGGATGATGTTTAAGATCCCTTCCAATCCAGGCCATTCTATGATTCATTAAAATAAAAATAAATCACGCTGTAAATATATTTTTACCCCCAGATAGCCTAATATTGGTTTTCAGATTGTAATTATGCAGACAACAAATACAGTGTTGATAGAATTCAGTTAAAGAAAGCTAATATTGAAATTTTCCCCAAATCTTGACTAATAAACTTGGTCAAACTAAACAAAAGGAACAAAATCACGGAAAATATCAATTACAAATTGCAGAGTGCTACAACTTTGTAAATATTCCCTGCACTAATACAACAGGAAAAAGTCTGACTCAGAAAACTGGAAAAAAGTCACAGCAACTTTAGACCAACCCAATATGCTTCCTCCTAAACCAGATTCAGGGCTAAAATTACAGTTCAGGAAATTTCAGCTCCACTGACTTCACTCTGTCTCTTCGTGCACTAAGGAGTAAAGACTTGAGTTTTAAAATAAAATTAGCTCATCACCAATCAAAAAAGGACAAACAGATCCAAGCTACTCTGTTTTCATAAACATGCCTATTTATGCATCAACAGAAGCTTGAATTGTTCCAGGTTATAATTCCTGGGAGGTCTTAATGCAATTCAGAACCAGGGGTCTGGATACACCAGATTTAGAAAACTCATGCTAGGGGATTTGGCAATCACTTTTTATTTACTTCTCTACAAAAGCAATGTCTCACAATGGTGACAAAGCACCAGCCCAGTGGAGCACATGCCAAGCAGGCAGTTTTGCTTGGCTGGCCCCATGAAACAAGCAGGCATTCTGTGAGCATCCCACAGCTCTTACAGAGGCTGTTGCTCTGCAGCATGCTTCTCATCTGCTGCTAATTGGTATGAGGACACCAAGTTCACATTCAGCTCTGGGTATTCTCCCTAAATCACACTTATGTCTTCCTTGAAGGCAGGATGGTACTTCACTTTTACACTCAAATTCTTGTTTTTCATCCTAAAAACTGCCAAATACCTTCCTTCCACGTAAACAACAGAAAAGGTATTGTGTGATTAATTGAATGATTAAATCTCACACATTACTAGAGAAAATAACACTCCATCAGGTAGCAGCTTATTTCTGTTCAGATGCTCACTGAACATAATACAAACCATGGGTAGGGTACATACTTTAGTGACCTGATCTACCAAGGGCTTTCCATCACACATTAATCACATTTCCTACTGTGTCATGTTTTATAACAGTCTGCTGCTGTACACCAGAGCCTACTTTGAGAGTTACACAAGTTGTCCTTAAATCCCACTCTCAGCTTCTCCAGTGAAAACCTAATCCATTATTTATACAACGGGAGAGGAAACGTATTTATATTTCATATGGTTGATGTAATTCCCAAGAGGTTTCTGTCAGAAAAGTATTATTTCTTTCTTTAAATAATTATAATAAAAGCAAAAAAAAAAAATTCGGTTGCTAGGTAAAAACCAAGGAAACCTTAATTCTGGGCACAGTGCTGGGAGAGGAGAACATGGTCACAGGAATGCTGCTGCCTATCCCTGTGTACCACAGAGCTCCTCCATGTGGAGGGCAGGAACGTCTGGCCCCACTGCAGCAGCTCCCTGACATGTTTTCACTTCCACACAAGAGGCAGCACAAAGTCTGGCTAGGACTGACTTGCCCACAGAGGAACCTCAGGGAATCAGCCACATCACAACACGGTCTGCTGCCTCTTCCCTGCCTTGGAGCTGCTTGCCTGCATGGGATGGGAGCAGGATGTGCACGCTGCAGTTGCACAGGCAGCCTCAGTGCCTTGCTTACTCTGCACACTTTCAGTCCTGTGCAGCTCATCCCTTCCCCTGTTCTTGCTGAGGGGAAGCTTCTAGAACTGGTTCATTCCTCACTTCAACCAATATACTTGGGTTTGATTGTGGTAATTAACAAATTTCTTGATTTAAACTTCTAAATTCATTGGAAAGCTTCCCTCAAAGCTTTTAACCAATGCTATCTGTCATGAACAGTACAGAGTACAAAATTTAACTTGCCATATGGGATCAGTTTCATCCAAAATACTGTCAGTATCCTTTTTAGACTGTCCTTCCCCAATGCACCCACCCTGCTTCACTTTCATAACCAGGAGGATGATTTACCTCCTAATTTCTCCAAACCCCTTTCATGTCCTGCTAAAGTTGTAGTGTGCCTTTAATGGACAAAGGACTTGTCTCTAACAAGAAACTGTGGACAAAAGTTGCATTTGAGAAGGAGCTTCCAGTAACCCTTGAGTGAATTAAGAATAAAAGGCCATTTTAAGTAGATTGTAACTAATTACTCCACTCAACAAAATAACATATTCCATGGTTTCAACTCCAGACTCATAGAGTCTCTGAGATTCAAATCAGCTTCAAAGGGAATCCGTATCTCTTTGGTCAGCAACAGAGGTGGAAACAGGGGTATGCAAAAGGAAAAGGAAAAAAAAAATCAAAACAAAACAAACAAACAAACAAAAACAAACAAGTTTACAGGATCCTTTCCTTTCATATTGTCTTTTCCGACATATTTCTGGGATAATGAAAGCATCTGTAACTTTCCCATGAGAAGCAGATTTGCTGTTAAGCAGATATTAGTAACTTTAACAACTATATATTGCTGCTTTTGAGCAAAACAGTGTTTGAAGTTTCAAATTCTAGCTGAATCTCCCCCCTCCATGACAAATAATATATGATATTGAAAATATGGAAAAGCTTGAAATGCTATAAATTCTCATGCAATTGACATAACACTTCTGTTTAGTTGATAAGCATTCTTGTATTCAAACCTTCACAAAAAGGAAGGCTGAAAACTATTTTAAACTTTTTTTCTGCTTTAACTGGAGAAAGAGATCCCTTTGTTTACTAGTTAGTTCTTCAGAAAATTCCTGGAGATACACATTTACAAGTGGAGTTAGAAATACAGAGATTCCAAATGAGCATGTTTTTTTACATAAAATTCCTAGACAAAGCAGGGCATCCACTGAAACTACCTAGCTGCAATTAAGTATGTCTCATGTGAGAGATTATAGGCACTTTTGAGAATTCTAAGACTAGATTTTACTTGCTAAATTGACTGGAAGAAAGTGCCACCACCTATGATTCATTTATTTCAAACACTTCAAGTGGGAAAGTTCTAGGGAAGTTCTGAAGCATTTTCTTTCTGTACAAGGAAATATAAATTCAAATACAATAAATGCTTTCTCCATGTTTTTGACAAACCTCAGATTATAAAAGGTATCATTCATGAGGTATCAAAAAAAAAGGTGAAAATTATTCCCAAATTATTGTCATATATTTGGGCATGAGAAACTACTCTCAGCAGTAGGTTTGGATGTGCAGTCCATTGATGGAACAGCTCAATGCTGAGGGATAAATGATTTGGTGAACAGGCACACTCTTAATTACACAAAAGTGGATTACAGAAAGCTGGTACTGAGATTGCACAGAGCCAGAGAAGAGGCAGAGCTGCTGGCTGCTGAATCCCAGGAGGCTGGAGCCAGGGGAAGCAGCTGCCATGGCCTTGGCTGAGGCCACCAAACTCTCTGTGCCACTGGCAGCGGTGCTGCCGTGGCTTCACATCCACCCTGACCACCCAGCTCAATTACAGTGATCACCCTTTTCAAAGGGCACACATGGGGCTTGATACTGAATGTCAAATTGACTTTAAGAGATCAAAAGATACTTTTTCCAGGCCCTGAGGAGCTATCTGATAAAATCTTTATAAAAAGTACTTCATTGAATTTCTAGAAGATAAAGTGCTTTTTTCCCTTTGGATCACCACTTGTGCTCAGGAGATTAGCATTAAATACCTCCCTGCCCAACAGTGCCAAAGCAAAGATATGCACTTAATCACAGATGAATAAGATATCCCTTTTAGCATAAATAATATTCTAGACATAATCATTAAACAAAAAGGCAATGTTTGTACCCTTACAAACTATGGGGAAATCCCTGCATACACTGCAGAAATAGTAAAACTTTCATGTTTGTGTTCATTTTGTGAAAAAAAAAAAAAAAAATCCACAATTTTACACTGATCCCTTTTCCTTTCCTTTTCTTAGCTCTTTCCTACACTCCCAGTTTGACATGTTTGTGTATGGCTGTGTTATATATTTGCATATTTAAAAACATATTCCATGAGGTTTTATGGCTTTAGATAGTACAAGTATAAGGGCTTTTCCAGTTCTCCATGTGACTTCCCTCCCAGCATTGCAAAATAGCTAGAAAATTCCCATTCTCCTTTTTACAGGCAGGTAGCTGAAGCACAGAAGGAAGGAAAGCCCCAAATCCTCTATATCATTTAGGTCCTTAACTCACACCAGATTGGTGGCTGAGGACTGTGCATTACACTGACCCTTAATTAGTGAAAGTTTGTCATCTGAAGCCCTCAAAGACCCTCAGGTTTGTTCAGGATAGATACACAGAGAGATGTTGCCAATATTTACAAACCCTGGACTCCCCTCCTGTCAGAGCCAACATCTGTGCAATGCACATACGTTCCTGAACATAAACCAAGAAAACCTGAAGGTTGAACAAATACAGGGATTACTTTAAAATCTAAATCCCCAAGTGAATTGAATATGAATACTCTTGCTTTGAAAGCACATTTCTGTGCTATATATACCCCTGAATTCTTTCACCCATGCACGTACTACGTGTTACAGCCCTCACTCTCAAGCTGTTGCCTGTGGATCCCATCATGACTATGCAGATAGAGATCCTCCTTCGAGTTAATTCATCAATTGCATGTACAGAAAATAATTTAACTTTTAAATTTAAGAAATTCCTGCTGATTGAAGAGCCCTGTGCAGTAACAGAAATGAAGCTCTCTCTGTTTTAGACCATGGTCTGCTACAAAACTGAAAATCTCTGCTTTACAGAATTTTGGCATAATTTCTTCATAGAATTGTTTAGGGTGGGAAAGACCTTTAAAGACTGAGTCCAACCATTAACCTAGCACTGTCAGGCCCACCATTAAACCGTGTCCCTAAGTGCCACTTTTACACATCATTTATATGCCTCCAGGGTTGGTGACTCAACCACTTCACTCACCCACTCCAGCTTCTAGAAGCCAATTCTCACAGTCTTAGTCAGTGATTTGGGAACCATGTTGTCACAAATTACTGCTGTTTATTGAGTGTTTGGTATTCTCTGGATTCCAAATACAAGATTCTGATTTTTAGCACTAGCCCATAATTCTGTGTCACAAAACTGCAAATAGATTATTTAGAGGGTTATGATGTTCTATCTCAAAAAAGGACATTAAAATACTGATTTCTAATCTGTCTGAAAAAAAAAAGACATTGCCAATACTTCTCTTATAACTAAGAATAATAACAGGAAAGCCTAGACTGACGTTAATAAAGTGTGCAATATTCAAGAACTGACAAGACAGAAGTTGATCTCTTTTCAGTGGTTTCTTTTCATCTGTGTTCTGTGGGAGCACTAATCAAATCAATAAAACTTCTTGCAAAAGAACAGGCTATAAATATTCATAGAAAGTAAGTTTCCTTCAAGTCAGCTGTACTGGAGAGGTGAAAGAGTATTCCAAGAAAGGTCTCTGTATGGATATGGCAGTATTCAATAGCTCACATTGAGTTGCCAAGGCAATTTCTAAAAGAACTGGGTAATGATTGTTAAAATACTCTCAGAAGCTTAAACATCAACTCAGATGGCTCTGCCTCCCAGCACAGATTCTGCATTTCATTCAGCTGTCACTTCACCCAGTAAAGGGGATCTACATCTCATCGGCTGTAGAAATTCTGGGGGTTTTTTCCCCAATTCTTTCCTTTTTGTTGTTGTTGTTGTTATTGCTTGCATTAATTTTACCTCTAATTCTTATTCTAGCAAAATTGAATCAGCTCCAAAACCCAAAACCTCCCACCTGCTTATTTCTTCTAAGTGAGATTGCTTCATGGGAGCAAGATGTCAGGCTAATACAGCCAGCAAAAACATGATGTACTTTAAAGTAAAAAGTTTGTATTCCACCATGTCATCAAACTTTTACTAGCTACATATTCTTATCAAGCATAAACACACATCAAATATGACAAAGCAAATTCATTTTGCAAAAAATTTCATTAGCAATATACTGATACATAGATAAATACATTGTTCCAGGTGATCCTCAGAAAAATAAAAATGGTGAATTTTAGATGTACTGACAAAAACAACACAATGTTACAACTTTATTGAAAATCTGCAATAACTTTTTTCTAGAGTTTGGTGGCTTTCTTACAATACCATTCCTTTTTGTTCCCTAGAAGCAATTCAAGAAATAGGTTTGCATTTTTGTTTACAAATAAATCAATTCTCAGTGCTGGGTAAAGCAGGCTTTTGCTGGCTTCTCCATCCAAGGGGCAAAGCAATCCATATGCCTTCCTGCAGAGTGGAAAACTACCCTGCCTGTACATGTTTCTGTCTTCCCTACAAAGAATAAAATGTGGCAAAAATGCTCACAAATTAAAGCTATGCCAGACTTAGAGCAACAAACTGTAAACATGCCTTGGTGTCAGTGAAGTCCCAGATTTAAAACAAGAACTGAAAATCCCATAATCTTGCACTCATCAGATTTGGACCTCAGATCATGACAAGCCAATGCAAGTGGTCCAAATGAGTGCAGGTCCCCTGACCTGTTAGGTAAGCTACAATCCTCTTTCTGCTTTCAAACTTTTTTTCCACACACCCTGTTTCACTTCAAGAGGCCTTTCCCCAGGTCAGTGTTTGAAAATGCAATTATTTTGCTTCATCAGTTTTTTCTTCCTGTGTCTATTCTTCCTTGTAAGCAACACATACACAGCCCATGTATCCAGGGGAATGCTGGCAAAAGCAGCAGTCCAGGGGAGAAGGGCAGCAACAATAGAAATACCTGTAGAGATAGCTACACCAGGATAGAAAAACTCCTCATTTGCACATGTTTAAATACAGACTTCCTCAATCTTTGTAAGACAAATAGGAAGAAGAAAGAGAATATATGTCTTCAAGAGAAAATATTTACATATGAATTATTTTCCACATAAGGTCAAATAGCTTAGCATTTTATTACTAATAAAAACGGTTCTCAATGCAGTCCTACAAGCATATTATAAAACAAAAAACAAAAGGGCTAAAGTTAAAATACAAGGAATACTACCAAGTTTCTAAGATAAAAAGCTCTGAAGATTTTTATTCATTGTATTATTTTATTTAAAAAGATAATTAAGTTTTTGTCAGTGAGGTTCACCAAGTGCACAAAAGCATGAAGTAGTCTCCTATTTTTTGCTATTGTCTTTTTTTCCTCTCCAGTAATCTTTGGAATTAAGACTCATATAAAGTCTTGCAGACAGAAAAAAGTGAACCACCATGTATAAATAACTTCCATTGAACTCCTCCCTTGACTTCTAAATACTTATGTGCTACATGCCTGATTCAGCAAAGCAAGTAACATGTTTAGCTTTAAAAATGTTTACATTTATATCTATTCAGGTACCATTTAAATAACTGAGTGTGAGCATGCTCATTCTTTCAGCATATACATCTGCAAAAATGAACAAGCACACACTTTGTCAAAGGAAATCCTTAGCAGATTTTCAACTGATTTTTCAACACTATCATGATAGAAACCACTCTGTCACCAGCTCTTTAATTTCACAGAATTCCACACCATGAAACAAAAGATTTTTCATAAAGTGTCATTATCCAAGCAATTCAAGAAAGTGAAATTACAAGACCGCAGAAATATTCCAAGGAACAAGAATTAATTTCTGCTTCCACAGTTTTTAGTGACTTTAAACTATGCAGGTGTGTGGGTTTTTCCTCTGCAGTGAGAGTGCTTCAGAAGACAGTGGAAGATGAGCTCTCTGTGGCTCACCAGCATCCTAACAATGCCCTTTTCATTGACAGAAGAGTCTTGCCATGCCTGCTCCATGCTTTGCTCCAAGCCACTTAGTGACCTATCACTCCAGACATTCTCACTTGATTCCTTGGCAAAGAGAGCAGTCTAAAGATCAGGATATACACAAAAGGAGTTTCTTATAAAAGTTTGTGATTCTAAACAGAAGTTCCTAACAGAGCAGTAATTGAACATAAAATTATCTCTGTGCATATTGTAAAGCCATTAAAATTATTATTGTCAGGCAGTGCAAAATAAATTCCAAATTTTGTGCTTTTAGTACACTGAAGCATTTTGTTTTTATTCCCAACTTGCTTTTGAAAAAAGCCAGTGTGATTTACAGTAGACAGGAATTTCAGCACATAGCAAAATTGTGAGCAATTATTTCCTTCACACCTCTTTTAAGTATATAGGCTATGATTTTTCTTTTACAAAGCAAGTGGAATCTTTTAGAAGTCTCTAATCACCTCACCTGCACATATGAAAGCAATTCAAACTGGGATAGAATGCTTCATGAGACAGAATAAGGCTTTCAGCTAAAGATCTTATATTTATATAATCTCATATTTCAGCTCACAGAGGAAAAGAAACACTAAAATGAAAAAAATATAAAAATTAGCTACATGTAAAGATACTTCTCTGGCATTGTTTCACTTCTTTTTGCACCCTCCAAAGCCCTGAGCTGGAATACAAATGGTGAAGTTAGTGTGGACTGAGCCATCTGCCTTTACAAAGCTCTGAGACATGCTTGGACTATGGGATATATTTTTACCCCTCTCTAGTCAGGTGTGAAATATGGTCTCAGACCAATCACACCAACCTAGAGCAAAAAAAAATTATTAAGCAAAGAGAAAATCAGAAGGAAAACAACTTGGGCATTTGACCTCAGATCACCAGCTCACACATTTAATGCTTCTCACCCTCATGGTAGTGAGGTACAAGGTATAACCGGTCTCTTCTTCCCTGGTCTTCCCAGAAGACCCCAAGGTATTCCCCCCAACTTTAGATCCCAGTGGGGACTATCAGCCTTCTGTCCTATTTAAATCTCAGGTACCTGAGGGCATTTCACACCCTGCAGAGTCTGACAGCCCACATGAGAGCAAATGATGACCCAGAAGCAAATGAAGTCCTGGATTGCATTACCACTGCCAAACATTAAAATGAAGGCAGAAAAGGAGAGGGGATGGCCTTAGAAGAGTGCATATTGATGTTGTTCAACATAAAAATTTTAAGTTTAATGGATGAAGGTTTGATCTAGTTCCTACTTTAAATAAATATCTTTGCCAATTTTAAATCACAGAAGCCTCCATTTACTTTTTTTCTGTCTCCTTAAACATCAGTACATGTTCTGAAAGCCACAGCTCTCTTTTTATCAAAATCACAACATCTCTTTGAACTGAAAGACAAGTAAAACTTTTTCCTGAATAAAATAATATTGTTTCTCCTCCCCTAAAACATGAAAGCATATAGAGATATGGACAGCACAGCTGTTATTCAAGCTAAGGAAAATAAATCTTAATGACTTTTAAATAGAACTGTCCCTGCACTGAGAAGACACATTAAAGCATACCCCATGCTCTTATTCAGCCTTTTAAGGTGAATGAAAAGAGGGAGGTAAGAACAGTAATATTTATACATATATATTTATATTTTCTTATAAGGAGAGTAGCATTATTATTATTTCAGCAGATAGCATACATTGATGTTAATTTTTATATTGTTACCACATTCTGAAATGCATTGTAGAAAATAACATCTGCCAATTAGCAGGTCACTACTACTCCATTACTACCAGAATAAGCAAATAGTAACTCGGGCTCATTCTTAATTATAGGGGATCATCTTGGCTGCTGTGAACATTAGGTCAGTTTGGAAAAGAAAATGCATAGAATTTAAAATTCTTCAGGCTATATTTCAGGAAAAAATCCTATACAGAGAAAGAAATCTGCACTCATTTTCTATAAATGCATTTTTTGTTTTCACACAGAAGATAGTATTTGCCCAGAAAAAATTTAGATCTTCTCCCTCCAAAGATTTCTATTTTTATTTAGGAATATATGATCCTGAAAATCACACCAACATAAACAAGGATGTCTATCCTAAAGGGTTTCTAAGAAGTCAAATGCTGTAAATTAATTTCTTCAATTTTTTTGGCAAACACCAACAGCTGATTTTGCAGAAGCCTGCATAACAATTGCAAACAGAGAAAACAATGTAATACATACTTCCCTAATATTACTTGTTTGAAAATCAGCTTGAACAAGGAAGTTAGAGTTACTAGTTTGTGTCCAAATATGAAAACAAAATTGTCTCCTATTTTATTTAAATAGAATTAGCCTGGAAAGATATCACTCAAAAACANAAACAATGTAATACATACTTCCCTAATATTACTTGTTTGAAACAAGGAAGTTAGAGTTACTAGTTTGTGTCCAAATATGAAAACAAAATTGTCTCCTATTTTATTTAAATAGAATTAGCCTGGAAATATATTACTCAAAAACATTTTGCAACCCCAGCTGCTTTTGCTTACAGGATCTCATTTACCTGAAGCAACCAGAATGGAACCTGACAGGTATAACTGGGAAAACAGTGACTGTTTCAAAAATATCCTATCCAAAGCCTACATTCATTTGTTTACACTGCCATTGTCTGATTCAACTGCAGACATCAGGACAATACCATAATCCTCAGATTATAAGAATTAATTTTCCAGCAAGGAATTAAGATATCAAATTGAAGCCTAACAATTTTTAGCTTTCTTTAACCAGGACATTTTTGGGGGACCAGAAATATTTGTAAGAGTGTTTTATGTCAGTTTGGTATCTTGCAGCTTCATCTGTCAACACAAAAAATTGGGGTGGAAAAAATGCTTGTTGCCATTTTGCTTTTTCAGTATGGCTCTCTGACTCTTGGTAGAAAAAGAGCCATTGAATGAATTATTTATGTTTACACACCAGCAGATGGAAGCTAAATGACCCAGCAATATGTGTTGGCAGCCCAGAAAGCCAGCCTTATCCTGGGCTGCATCAGAAGGAGTGTGACCAGCACCAGTGTGATTCTCCCCTCTACTCTGCTCTGGTCAGATCTCACCTTGAGTGCTGCATCCAGCTCTGGGGTTTCTAGCAGAGGGATGTGAAAGTGCTGGTGCAATCTAGAGGAGCCCAAGATCAGAGGGCTGGAGCACCTCTCCTATGTGAACAGGCTGAGAGAATTGGGATTGTTCAGCCTGGAGAAGAGAAGGCCTGAGGAGACCTTACAGCACTTTCTGGTACCTAAAGGGGGCTACAGGAGAGCTGGAGAAGGACTTTTTACAAGGGTAGGTGGGAATAGAACAAGGAAGAACGGGTTTAAACTGACAGAGGGCAGGCTTAGATTGGGTATTAGGAAGATGGGTTTTGCTGTGAGGGTAGAGAAGCACTGGCACAGGTTGCCCAGAGAAGCTGTGGATGCCCCATCCCTGGAAGTGTTCAAGGCCAGGCTGGATGGAGCTCTGAGCAACCTGGTCTAGTGGAAGGTGTCTCTGTCTGTAGTGGTGGTGCTGGAATCAGATGATCTTTAAGGTCCTTTCCAACCCAGGCCATTCTATGATTCTATCAATTATATATCTATTCATATTCCCAAAGTGGGATTCAACAGTGTAAGTCTTCTGATTCCTTTCTTTAAGTGATCATGTACAAACATTACAGTATTTACCATCTCACAGTTTAAATTTTTCCACACCAAGACCAAAATATCTTGAGGCTCTCAGCTGGCTACCAAGATATTAATGAAAATCCTACTGCACCCCAGGTGTTTAAATTAAAAAAATTAAGCAGCAAACTTTTCTCCCCAAAATAAGACCACAAAGTTATTGGCATGTGTTTCTGTGGTCCAACATACACTAGCTCCAATCAAAAGGATGAAACTCTGGGACCTATGGGTTTGCCATACTGTAGTTTCTAAAATCAATCTAAAGTAGTACTTCTATATTCAGAACAAAACAAAAGAAAGGAAAAAAAGAAGAGAACACTACAAGAATTATAAGTGCATGAATGGCAGCAACAGTTCTTCCAGAAGGGACTGCTGGTAATTTCGGTTCTTTGGTAGCTGAAGCCTAGAGCTCTTACATACATTAAAACTATGAACAATCAGGCTAGAAATATTTTTTCTAAATAATTCCACTTAAATTTTATTTGTACTTCATTCTACAATTTAGAAGGGTCGATACAGATAAAAAGTTTTGAACCTAAATAAATCCTTAATGAAATACCTACAGACGAAACCTATTCTCAAAAGAAATACTGTTCCCAAATTCACCCTTCAGTAGAATAAAATGGTTATAGATGCCTGCTAGAGGAAGGCACACAAGTAGAGCTGAATGATCCTAAGCTAATTGAAAAAGCCATTATAAGCAGACATAGGACACGCATACAACCACATGCAGGAAACAGAGAGAACATAAAAAGATTCTACATAATAATATCATATTCTTTTCATGTCTTCAATTATCCTAATGTAGCATACACACACAAAAATTAATTAGGTGCAACAGATGTGCCTCTCCTTCTTGTTACTTGTGTCAAGAAAATTGCTCCAGAAATTAGCTCATGCTAAATCAAAGTGTTCCAGAAATACAGTAACAGTAGCTCTTATGAATCCATGTTGCTGCATTTATTGAAGCAAACAAGAAATGTCCTTCCAAACAGATAGTAAGACTAAACTTTGACCACTCCTGTCTTCAGTATTCACTTATACTGCTTACAAATGTGTGCAGAAAATAATGAAAATAGACCAAATCAAGAGTCTCCATGAAAAGAGTCAGTCTCCTATCTGTCGAAGTGAAAAAGAGGAATCAAATTTAAAAATCAAACTCTTCAGTGGTATATAAAACCCCTCAAAAAAGCATGTACTGGACACAGTTCTGAAAGTGAAATTTCAGGTTGCCTTTGCTGATGAGATGCCTCAGAATGTGAACATCACAAAATGTTGATCATGAAACACAAACCACCTTCCTCGAGATGGTGTTTACCAATTAAAATGCAAATCAACTACCAGAATAATGTAATCATTTTCAACATATATCTCTAGAAAAATAATCTTCCTTTGAGGTTAAATATATTTTCCGGTATATTCTGCCCAAAAATAAAAAAAAAAAAAAAAAGTTGGGACCATTTTTAATTATATATATTTATCTATTTCTAAATAGGCAATGCCTCTTCCAATTCTTCTCCAAGCAAAGAACACCGTGACCTGAAAATAAGTGTATGCAATGTTACAGAGGGAGTAACTGGCTCCATATACCAAAATTATTTCCCTGCACATCTTTAAAAAGGCTACTGGATATGACTAAGCCACTCAATGCTACCTCCTCTACCCTGAACAATAGCCTCCAGATGCTCATTTTCATATATCAGTAGAACCGGAGGGAAAAAATATAAATCATAACCCTGATGTCTGCAGTGGAGAAGTACAGAGGCAGGAATTGAGCTTTCCAGTGCAGCCCTCTTCAGCTGAAAACTCCATGGTGTGCCTCAGCTGTGTTGTCCAACCCTGTGCTCATAAACCCCTGGTACACACTGCAGAGTCCTAATAAACATCCAGTGCACTGCCAGTCTTCCCTCCTGCTTCCCACTGTTAACCATCATTTTGATCAACTAAGAACCTGCAAACTACCACACAAACTGAACAGCTGAAAAATTTAGAGTAGGAAATGCAGGTTTACACATAAAAATATCCCCAAACCCAAAGTTTTCTCTAGTCAGTGTCTAATCTTTGCACATGGCAGCATTTAGCCAAGAAAAAAATAATTTCTTATTTGGCATCAGTATTCTTGGATGCAGGTTTGCCTGTAATAATGGTGCAAGACTAGGACAAACTGGGAAAGCTTTGTTCTCAAATCAGCTTGAGGGAGAAGGAACTTCAAATCAATTTTTTTAAGATTTAACTGAAAGCTACACACTTCAAGTGGCTAATGTTTCCCTTTTACTATCACTCATTTTAAGTCCTACTACTCTCAGGTTGATTCAAGAACAAATACCACCCTGCAAAGTTAGTGTCATGCATATGAAAAATACAGAGCTTGAAAGTGAATATACACTCTGGTCTTTGGACAAGCATGTAATAAAATTAATAATATAAATTACAATTCAACTTCTTCCTATAAGAGCTCCCTGATGAACAAAATCAGCTATTCAAAATTTCTCCACATTGTTCATGACAAAAAGCCAGCCAGATGCTGCTAGCTCAACTCCTGTTTTTCAGGGAAGCCACACAAGGGGGGTTCTTTTGCCCCACTGCATTTCCAAGCTGGTGCAAAGGTTACATCTGCTCACTCACCATCCTCAGATGTTACTCTCCACAACTGTCTCTGGCCTCAGCTACCAGATACACCTGTGCTGCTCTTTATCTTCTATAATATGGAGGAGGAATTGCATCTTTTGTAGAAGTGACATGAGATGTCCCAGCTGAAGAACCTTGAAACCTCAGAACACGAGCAGAGGGAAAAAAAGGCAGAAAGTTCTTTTTCACCTACAGTTACTGAGTTAATTTTCTTTTATTTTCTCCCACACTTCTTTCATAACACCCCCTGCAGAGAAGTCTGACAAACTCTTGAACCCCAGAGAATTTAGCTCCAATGAAACCTCTCTGACCAAAACCAAGACCAGGATCCAAGGTTCAACTAGAGGCTCTGACCACAGTATGAATCCTCAGCAAAATTGCTAAGACAGTATCTTCTAGAAGATGAATACATTTAGTTTTTCTGCCAGAGATTAAACCTGCATAAACCAGATCCTTGCTAGGCCTCCCAAAAGTCTTGAAAAATCCCTCAGAGACATTGCATAACACTGTGCTATTCTCAAAGGGACTGATTACATGCATCCAAGATCACTGCTGCTATCACTCAAAACCACAAATCAGAAACTCAAGCTTACCTGTCAGCCAAGAGCTTCACAAGGACAAAACTGCAGAGCATGAAGCGCTCTCACTCTCCCACCTCTCAAAGAAGTGTCGGGGCAAAGAGAGGAAGATCAAAATGTCACCACATTGACACCACAAGTTACAGGTCAGCCTTGGTGCAGCCATTTGGCTGGGAAAATATCTGTTACCTCAGCTCATACTGGAACTTCAGATATCAGAGGTTTCAAATCAGTGTCTGCTTGTATAAACACCAGCTGAGGGGATCATTTTTGTCTTTGCACCCCTGACACAAATACATTCAGCAGACTTTATACAGCAGTCACCAGGGTGTATCAGGTGCAGGTAAACTAACACATAAAACACCATCCAGAACACAATCCTAGGCACAAAATAAGAGAGCTTGGATTTTTCACAGCTGGTCAGCCTCCCTCTTGCTTACATCAATTTGAAGAGAAATTTCTGTTTGAACAGAAGTTGTTAACATACACTTATTTCTCTGGTGGTGGCAACAGTAAGTGACTACTAAAAGGTAAAGCAATCTTGTAGAGATGCCAACACACACACACACACACACACATATATACATATATTTAAAAGACCTTGATGCAAACACATATGTGTAAACATATGCTTGTACCTTTAAATATACATTGCTTGTGGTGTCAGGGGAATAAAGGATTTTATTGTACACAGATTGTGTCATACTGTTCTTCCTATGGCACATCTAGCCATGTTATTGTAGTCAAATACCAGGAAGTCTTCATATGCTTACATATAAGAAGACATTTTTCTGAAGGCGTTTCAATGTTCCAGTTAAGTTATTTTAAGCTCCATTGGCTCTAAGGAAGCTGAGGGAAGTTATGGGAATATCTGCAGCTGTCCTACAACACAGCTACCCTGTTAGAGCAGGTAAGAGAATCTCCAAAAGCTCTCAGTGCAGGAGTACCTTACTGGGTTGGACTTGAAACCATTCTATATGAAAGGACAAGGATTGACAGAGAATACTTTAGCAGCATCAAAATAAACTCATGAAAATCTAAAGTATAAACAACAGAAAACTAGAATGCATAGATTTGAAGAAATTAAGAATATGTATAGCCAAGAAAACTACAAGTATTTTCAATAAAAGTACATTTACTCTGGACTCTGCTGTTATTCCCCAGACTGAAGGAAAAAATTAATGATATTTTTTCCAGCATGTTTGAATTAATTTGTATTAATATTACCAGAGTGCCTCACAGCAAGAACAAAATGTCATGACTACAGAAAGACTTGAGAAGCATATGTCTCTACTACAGATCAAAACAGAAGAGTGAAAAAACTCTGGGGTTAGGCATCACTGAACTCACAAATACCGAATCCAGGTGTACTTCCATGCACATGTTGTCTTCTTGTCTTCTACCCTCAAAATCACCCTTTTCCACAGGAGTCCTCCAAGGCTGTGACTCACAGAGAACTCCCTCATGCCTCTCAAACCAGGCATACACACAGATGTTTGTAGGCTCAGGACCCAGCATTTTAACTACACCACATGTCACACAGGCATTATTTTTAAATTCCATGGTTGAGCATGATTCCATCTGACTCATGTTTAGATTTACCAGCTACATGTATCAATATTGTCAAATGTTAAATCTGCTTTTCTCTCTGGAATGTTTAGATTATAATTTCTCTAGAACTTTCTTTCTGATTTTGTATTTAGCTATATTTAATGATAGTGCCATATGCAATGTATTATGTGACAGATTTATTACTAGGCACTCATCACCAGACTAGCCCAAAAAGTGGGTGATAAAAGTGATAAAATGAAGCATCTCCAAATGGTGGCCCTGCTGTCTCAAGGTCCCTTCCTCATTCAGATGTAGGCTGCAGCCTTCCCTGGTAAGGTGGTTCTGTGAGTTCTGTAGTTTTTCCAGGTGAGTTCAGAGGCGGGGCAGATGGAAAAGGAGACAAGGTGGGTGTAGATGAACCAACACAAAAAGGATATTATCAAAAGATATGTTATCAAGAGTCGGGGAGAGAAGGAAAGAGACTGGAATAAGCAGGCAGCACAGGATGATTAACACCCACTTGGGCTTCCAGATAACTCAGAGGAATATCCCAGCTTTGTACATGTATCCTCTGCACAATTTTTCCAGAAGCCATATGCCAGACAGAGGCATAACATCCCCAGAGACAGAATACACTTTGCCCTGCTCTGTGTCCAGTGGTCCTTGTCAATGAAGCATTCACCATCCCAGCTGCTTCCTTGGCTTCCCTTGCTATGAATTTTTGGTGTTAGTTAATAAGCAGATCTCTGTGGGAGCATTTTCACAGAGGGCTGCAGTTGAAGTTTCCATCCTCTCTCTGCGTGACTACTTAGCAACATGCTGTTCTAGCAGGCATCTGGCAATCTTTCCCGTCTTCCAACAGCTTTCAGTACTTCCTTCCTCTATCCCATCATTAAACAGGTGCTTTAAGTAGATCACAAAAATTTATCTTTTGGAAAACCTTGAGCTTTTAGAGGAGGGTGAGAATGAAGTGGTTCAGTCTTTGCACTCAGAGAATGAACCATCTTACAAGAACAGGAGACAAGAACAGGAGCGCACGGCCGGACAGGGCAAGCTGCTCTGACGTATTTATCAGTCGCCTGAAACAGAGCACAGCACGTGTCCCCAGCACAGACAGACGTGCTGCTCACTGCTGCAGGCATCTCTGCTGGCAGGGAACACACCATGCCTGAGACTGACAGGCCACTTCCACACTGGATGACTTTATATATTCATATACATGCACACGCATTCAGATGTCTGTCAAACGTAGGGTTTACAGAGCACCACAGTGTAAAGCCTCCCACTCCCACCAACTCATGAGGGGTTGGTTTCTCTAAAAGTCAAATACAAAATTTCTCGATGCTAATGAGAGCTGAATATGGCTCTCATCACACCATCAGCATCTAATTGCTAGTTCTAGGGGAATGTCTCTGCATGTCTTTGATTCCCACCTGTATTGCCCTCTCAGGGCTGCAGAACACAGGACAAGACTTGCTCAGCCAGGCAGAGCCTGGAGAGGGGATATCTCTAACATACAACTAAAAATGTATTACAAGTTATCTTCTTGACTGGCAAGTAATTTTGACTGCTTCATTACCTATCATATCTCCAAATTCATTTATTCTAAATCTGATCTCTTATTTTCAGCAAATTACAGAAAGGATGACTGCTTTTAATTAGTCTCCATGAGTTATCACTCAGAGAAGTATTAGGCAAGTCATATATAAGGTTGGGGTGCTCTAAATATCAAATATAAAACATGGTGGGAGAAAAAAAATGAGTACACAGATGGGTCTTTACACTTCCACTGTCAGTTCTGTACTTGCTATTTTTATGATGATCCAGTAGCATGTCATTATGGAAATCTGATTTTAAAAATTAAGTGAGAACAATACACATTTTAAAATGTTTTGTTTGTGAGAGTGGAGGCATAAGTCTCTCAATACCTGTAGGTTGGTTCAAACAATTCATAGGGAGCCCTCTTATAATCAGGATGGTTAAAGAACATAAGTGGAGTAAAATGATAGGAAAGCAAAGTGTCTTTGAGTAGAACATTGGATACAATTAGAAAAACAACAGTATTTTGGGTAAATTAGGCCTTCCTCAGCCAAGCCCAAAAAGCTTATCTGTTCTTCCAGCTGTTTTGAGTGGCTCTAGTAAAAGATAGCCCTTTTTTCCCACAAATCATACCTCTTTTGACAAAATAATCACCTGTTAGTGAATTCTAGTCATATTACAGCCATTTTTCTCAATCATAATTTGCTGTGGTTTTTATCAGTATGTAGTAAGACTTGCTCATAAAGGCACAAATCCCAAAAAAACCAACATTCTTCCAAACTCTTGATACATCACAGAGTAATAGTGATCTTACCCTACTGCAATCTACCCCTGCATACAATCTTTCCCATGTTTATGAACTGCCTTCACCATACTCATCTAAGAAGTCTTTTAATTTTAAAGATAATTTTAAAAATTAAATTAATTTTTAAAATTACCAATTTCTTTCCTATCTCTCATTTCCTATTGTCATTGGTCTCCAAAGGTGCTTTAAGCTCTGTAAATCTCTCCAGTGCACAGGACTGAATATTCTCCATATTAACTTACCATGTAGGTTCATCCAGCTCACTACCATGGGGGTAACTGCCAGGGCTGGTTAACCTGAAGGGTGGCAGAACATGGCATAACACACAGAGCACAATCCTCAGTCTCTGCAGCACACTGATGTTCTTTCATACAAAAACCCTTTTGCACAAAGCCCCAGACAACTGACAGTGTACACTTGGACATGAAAGCAATTCAGCTGGGGTACTCTGTGCAAACATTTCTCTCTCCTAAAGCAATGCAAAGAAAATTAAAATAAAGAAGAAAAATGTGGTATCTTACCCTGTACACTAACCCAAAAATCAACAGGGATACCAACATTTTTTCCTATTTGTGCAAGACCTACCAAAACCACTCTGCAGCTTCAGATTTACTTTTGAATCTACATATTTAACAAGACACTTAGTAATTAAATCTTTAATTTTTGTATTTCAGTATCTACACTCCCATCTGACACTATCTTGATCTTAATATTCTACTTTCAGCAATTGCTCAGATATAATGTGTGTGCATTTCTGATAGCACTGACTCATTTCTTCTCTAATTTTTGCTGCACAACCACACTGGCTACTGCTCCTTTTACCCCAATCATAACTAAAGCACAGCTTAAAAATTGCAAGACAAAACCACAGAGCTAAGAGTACCAAATAACCACCTCTGCAAGCCTTCACTG
Source organism: Notiomystis cincta (assembly GCA_013398075.1). Lineage (NCBI taxonomy): Eukaryota > Metazoa > Chordata > Aves > Passeriformes > Notiomystidae > Notiomystis > Notiomystis cincta. The sequence goes on from VZRX01007036.1 coordinate 936,488, forward strand.
AACTGTAGTGGACCAGGGGTCTATGGGTTTAGTTGAACAATCAAATCTACTTTTCAAATTTGTCCGTAGACGTGAAAATTCTGAACAATTTAACAGCAATGTCTAATTAGCAGTCAAAAGTTCAGACAAGTGCATGAAATGCTTGCAAGTACAGATTTGAAAGCTATTTACTCGGGTGAAAAATATATATTAATAGGAATCTGTCATAAGTCATTACAAATTTATAGAGGTCTCTTCACACAGATGATCTACAAACCATCTCACAGCAAAATAAGGCATTTTAGGCAAGTGCAAACCTAAATTACATTTTTTTCTAGCCTAAGAAAACATCACTTCAGGGCTCAGATGGAGCTCAATAAATCCCATAATGAGACACAAAAATTAAAAATTTCTCAGTCAGGATGATCTATAATGGAGCAGTGAAGCAGATAATGGCTTCTTGTTCTGGTAAGCACATTTTCTCTGGCCAGTTCTTAACTAGACAGTAGACAGATATATGGTCAGAGGAGTTCTTTCTCAGGCTGCTGAATTACACTTCCCAGTTGTACTGTCCAAAGCATGGAGCAAAGTTTACAGCCCCTAACACATGTCCTTTCAGAGCTACCATCCTTTCTTCCACCAGGGAAAAAAAACAGAGCAAGCCAGAGAGAAAAACTTTGTTGGCCTTCACAAGGATCACTGCCATGATTCTTAGTGCCTCAGCACTTGCCAGATTCCAGGAAATGTATTTTCATGCACTCATTTCTGCAAACAGAAAACCATGGTTGTTCAACAAGTTCAAATACTGGGCTTTTTGCAAATAATCTGTATTTTTCTGACCAAAGCAAAATTTATCAATCTGTGGTGCAATAAAAGCATGAATTGGTACCTTCAGGCCAGTTGGAAGAAAAAAAACCACTTTAACCCAGCAATGATGCTGGCAGATTTCTAAAAGCATCTGATGATATCAGATGGGTTTCAGCATATTCCAGTCAAGAACTGGAACAGGCTGCCCAGGGGAATTACTGTCCCTGGGGAGTGTTTAAAAAAATGTGTAAATGTGGTACTTGAGGACACGGTTTAGTTGGTTAACAGTTGAACTACATCTTCTCCAACCTTAACTGTTCTATAATTATATGATTCTATATTTACATCCAAATCTGAGACTATATTCAGACTGCCAACAGAACTTCAGAGTGGGTGCCAAAATGTATAATCAAAGACCTTTTCAAGCCATTAAAATTAACTGAGCTATTGCCTATAGAGGATGTTACCTACTGAAACAAGAAGCTCTAATAGCCCCTGACATTACTTTATCTTATTTAACTAAAAGATTATAGAGTAAGAATAAAAGATTTGCCACTATAGTGGAAAAAAAGGTTCCAGTCTTTTTAAGTTAGTTTGTTGTGGAATTTTTAAAATAGTATTCAAATATCATATAAAAATAGATTATGTAAATTAGAAGTAGTACAGATCCTTAATCTGAGAGAATTTTGATGCCACAATATTTTTTTGCAGAACAAGGAGATAAAAATTAGCAGTTTTAACTGTATAACACAAGATATCTCTTGTTAAATCTTAATAAAGATATCATCAGTTAAACAAATACAGACACTTGGGACGCTTGGCTCTGTGGTTACCCTTCTGACCCAAAATAATTGCTTCCAAGAGTTTGTTATCAAAATAAACAAGACAGGAAACAGCACAACAGCACAGAGACCAGCAGAGTGGAGGGCAAGCACCATGCATCACACAGCAAAGAAGCCTCAAGGACCTGCGAGCCAAAGTCATCCATCCATCCATCCATCCATCCATCCATCCATCCATCCATCCATCCATCCATCCATCCATCCATCCATCCATCCATCCATCCATCCATCCATCCATCCATCCATCCATCCATCCATCCATCCATCCATCCATCCATCCATCCATCCATCCATCCATCCATCCATCCATCCATCCATCCATCCATCCATCCATCCATCCATCCATCCATCCATCCATCCATCCATCCATCCATCCATCCATCCATCCATCCATCCATCCATCCATCCATCCATCCATCCATCCATCCATCCATCTTTTCCCTAATACCAGTTTTGTGCCACATTCTCCAAAGAATGCAGCTAAACTGAGCAAGTCACCACTAATACATGACCCAATGACATGACTTCAGAATCAAAGCCTGCAAAATTTGCAGGTGAATGAATAATCCTCACTATGGCTAGTTCTGGTGGTTGAAAAGCTAAAAGAGACAACTAAAATATTCTGAATTTGGAAAAGTAATTGTAGAAAAGAAGAGAGAATTTCTTTCCTATGCAGCCTCTTCAGACAGAAGAAGTTTTCACAGGTTGACAAAATGCTAACAAATACTAAAAGCAATCTGATCCTTCAAGTATCTCTCTTTCCCCAAAAGAAAAATCCTTCCTGAACTAAAATAAGCTGCAGAATTAATCCCAGTGACAGAGTTTATTTGTTAGGATCACAAGTAGCACATGCTGTTGGTCCATTCTGGAGAGGTCTTTAATTTAGATTATATGCCTGGAGAAAGGAAGTGAGATGAAAAATCTACACAGCAACAGGTGATGACAGGTAGGAAGCAATTATTCAGAAGTCACACTTGGAGCCTGCCTTTCAGAAACGAGGAAGGACTAAACCAACATACCTAATTCTTCCTTTTGGTTTACAACTTCAGAAATCCTCATGACAGTCTGGCAGATACAAAACACCACCAGTGTTTCCAAATCATATCATCTTTAACCAGATATGGGTTTAAAACTGGATACCAGGACTTAAAACATACATCTGATGAAGAACACCAAGTGCTGTGGAATGAAAACTGTGCTTACATTCAAAGCATTAAAAGCTACCTCAGCATAGATGGGGTTTGTAGAGCATTTAAATTTTCAAGACTGCAATTCTTTTTCCTATTTACACTGCCAAATACCTTCCTTATTATCCTTTAAATATTAGAGTAATACTCCCATACTCACAGTACCTGAATATATTGAATTATTAATTTCAGATGGACAATTGATTTTGAGTAAGGATCCCTGCAGGTAAGGTAGACTGATTGAAAACATGATCAAATTTCTGTCCAGGGAGACTTGTATTTACACAGTTGGTGTTGTTGCTGTGAAGCAATCACAGCAAAGATGCCCAAATGACAAGTGTCTTATCTTTAATTATACTTGGCTTTCTCCATGCTCTGCTTACTCGTCCAGCAAAACTCATCAGAATCCCACACAAGTGCAGAAAAGAGAGGAAATCACATCTCCAGTGAAGCCATGAAGGAGAAAGAATCTGCATATTTGTCCCCACATAACCAAAAATCAAAATACTTAAGATGCTAATTTCTTAGAAGCACTAAAGAGTATTTCTAACTGCTCTTAAAAAAACAAACAACAATAAAAAAAACCCAAGCAAAAACAAATCTTAAAAAATAAGAGACTGTCTCACCTAGGAGAAGATGATTTTCACAAAGTAAATTAGCTAGAAGGAAAGAGATGTTATTCTCCCCAAGCCTGCTGTGCAAGCCCAGACTAAAATTGTGAGCACTAATACTCAATATAAGAACACCTTGAGCAAGAGAGTAGCTCATCATATGTTTTACAGACTAATAGCTGTACTACCACACAATTTATTTGCTTTTAGCTAGTATGTAGCAGACAATTATCCTCCCTTTATCTTACAGCACATTTTTTTTCACACCTGGAAAAGCATCTATTCATTGGTGAAACTCAGCATGACCAGAATGTAGGTAATGCACTATAGGACTTTCCTACACCATCACCTAAATTATGCACCCCCCAAGTCTTCCTTACTACCTATCTTACTCTTAATTTGCAATTAACGTGTGTCTTCTGTTACTGTCTGCTTCTGCCAAATGAAAATTGAAACATCAGACTGTAATGTTGTACTGAACAATTATATTTGGACTAGCAGTTCAAATCATTATTTATCAATTTCTGTCCTCTTGATCTTGTGCATACATCTGCATATGCAACATTTGTTACTGTAGAAATAAACCTGTACTCTTGAAAAATATGGATTTTTAACACACACTGAAATGCAAACTACAACTTTGCCTGCAGTCATACCAAGAGCTCTTGCAAAAAGATGACACCAGAGGGTGAGATTTTCCAAAGCACAAGAGGATTCAATACAGACAAAAAACACTGAAAAAAGTTAATGGATTTTGTTAATTTCCCCTTTGCCTGTATTCCTACCCAGCTTCCCTTCTGGTTTTCAGGGTTTTTTTTTAATGGAATCAAGCTGCTGGCAGTAATGAGAAATCTATAAAATACAGAGAGCTCTCATTGTATAAAAAGGAAACACTTTCATAAAATGCTAATGGATATTCCCCTTTGCTGTAGTGATACTTGAATGATACTTTACTCCATAATGCTGGTGGCACAAGGCAGCAGATTTTATACTAGTGGCAGTTCACATCAAGAAATCTTTAAGGTCTTTTAGGCTAAGAGTACCACATCCTTTCTATCTTTGGGGGGAAAAAAGTTATCTTTCTGATATCATTGAAATAGAATCAATTTGTACCATTCCTAGGAGAATGTGATTTATACTAGGGATGTTCTTACCTGGTATAAAACCAACATGCTACTCAGCCAGATCTGCAAGGACTGCTCAACAAGAGGTCTTTGAAATCCTGAACTCATGCTAAAAGTACTATTTAAATTTTCTAATTGACACTAAAATGTGTCTATTTTCTACAGTGATCAGTAGGCAGGAATTCCAGCTGACAGTCAAGTTTGCTTTCAAAAAGAGGTTACATGCCTCCATGCTAATCTTATATCATGAGTCCCCACCCCCCAAAAAAAAAACCCAAAACCAAAACAAACCCACAAAAAAAACCCACACACACACACACACAAAAAAAACAAAACCAAACAAACAAAAAATCTTGTGATGGATTACATCTGCCCTTCCCTCTTTAAAAGCTGCTTCTGCTTAGCAGCTCAACTAAACAAACTGGAAACAGCTGTGAATAAAGCAGCACAGAAAGATAAACAGCTTAACAGGGTCCAAACTTACCAACAGAGCATCCTGAGGGGATACACACTGTGAACAGGTGCTTTTCTTTTGGCCTCTAAACCTTACCCACTCAGTGACCCCGATGTAGAAGCAAAGTACAAAACATTCACTTTTTTTTCTGTGTTTTCCAAAATCCTGTGCCTGTTTGCTTACAGGATTTGGGGTTCTCATGGTTGGTTGCACCACTCCTTATCCAATTCCAAAAATAAACAAAAAGGGAGCAGGAAATAATTCCATTTATCCTAACGTTCTGCACACAGTGTAACCCTACTTGGCAGTTCTTCCTCGCATCCCTTCCTTTATTGATAGCAACAAGCTTTTGTAACCTGGGAATGGAAGTGGACATAATCAGGAGGCACAGAAACCCTGTTCTGATCAGCCAGTGATGAGAAATCTGAATAAAGAAAACAAAATCCAGTTTCATTAGCACTGGCATTAACAGAGTAAGCTGTGAAAACTTTGCTGCTCATTTGCAGTGTAAATTGGGGACTGTCACAACTGACAAATTGACATTTTCACTCCACAGCACGACTTGAAGCTCCAAGCAGAACTACTTTAAGCAGAGTCTGTTGTTTAGGAAATTACCAAAGCTAATGGAGTGATGGAAAGCTGCAAACCTGGCAATTTGTTTTAACACAACTATTTTCAGGTTTTGAGAAAAAAAAAAAAGATAAAAGCCCAGAAAGTGAAAGTAAATCAAAATGCNTGTTTTAACACAACTATTTTCAGGTTTTGAGAAAAAAAAAAGATAAAAGCTCAGAAAGTGCAAGTACATCAAACTGCAAAAATGGTACATCTTCCTTCTTGCTTTGCAAGATCCAGCAATAAATAGACACCACACCAAAATAAACTGTCAGTTCTGCCTAGCAGGAAGCTTATCAAAGACATTTAAAAGGCTTTTTTATGAAAAACCAATTTTAATGAAGTCACATCAGTGTAGAAAAACGTTCCAGGTGGTCAGAAAAAATATTCCAGAACATAAATGTAGTTAGAAACTCAGTGTTACAAGCAAAGCAAGTGGTTGGCAGAGCTCTGAATCTAAATTCTAAAAGTATAAAAATGTGTAAAGAGAAAGATCAGGGCAAAAAAGATATGAAAAGTGATATGGAATGTCACTGATGCCACCACCTTCCCTAAAAAGACAGCATCCCTTTGTACCATCCATTGCCAAATTTTTTGTCCAGAATTCAGAACTTACCAGATAAACAAAAACTCACTTGTACATTCACACAGCCAAGAGACTACCTCACCCTAACCTTTCCTAACAGAGTTGATAAAGTCAAAATATCACGAGAAGTATCATACCCTGAATATGGCCCACAGAACATGCAAGTGCTGGCAATTTACCCTATGGCTGCACATCAGATTCCTGTGTATCAAAACAGAGCTGGTAGAAAAAAAAAATCACTTTCTGTATAATTAAAGCTGTGTATCATGCCATAAAGTTGCACTTCTTCAATTTCAGAGCTACCCTTGGCATTGTTGAGTATTTTCTCAGTCTCAGTCATTTTGGTCAGTGAGGCTCAATTTGTTTTCTGTGATTTGCTCATTCAATTTAATTCAATTTTTCTGATATACAAGCCCTCAATGTCCCTAACTGAGCTCTTCATCTAATATAATTTCCTTTCAGCTCTTCACCATCATCCTTGCTCCACCACTGTCCCAGGTTCCCTAGCTCTCAGCAGTCTTATCCTAATTATTGCTCCTGTATCTTGTACAGTCCGAGTATTATTTCTTCGGCATTCAAGTCAGATAAGCCCTCTTTCCCACTGCCTGAGCAAATGCAGGAGAAAATTGAGGGCATAGTGGTAATACACTTTCAACTCACTGTTCCTGGGAGAAATAATTACAGAGGAAATCTTGTTTAGTTGCTACTGCCCTGGGAGACAGTATGCTCAGTTCAGATGAAATATTTGGAGAATTGTGTTGCCATATCCTAACAGGTCTCTCCAGAGCACAATTGAAGCACTATTTGTCAACAGCCAATAACTGGGTCAAATTCAGACACTTTTTCACAAGTGCAACAAAAGAAGCAAAGGAAATAAATTAGAATGGAGCAAATAAAGACTAAAAACCTAATTTAGTTCCAACAACTATTAAGGACAGCAGCACAGGGACAGGAAGGTAAGCACAACACTAACCTGGAGGAAAGACTGAATTCTGAAGAGGTCTCAGGGGGATTTCTTTTTAAACTAAAAATTCTTTCTGTTGACGTCTTATCAGATGAGATATACATGTTTAACACACTTTGAGAGTCAATGTGGCTCTTAGGAGAGCAGCAGGAGTTTTCAATGGAGTCCTCTGCAGAGTAAGAGATGGAAGGAGCGCTTCCACTTCATTCCCCAGTGACCTCTGAAGCATGTCTCTTACTACCACATTTTCACAGAGCATAAATTTTAACCACTTTTTTTCTGCATTGCTCTGCAGCTGGTCTTATCAGCTGGTTATACTCAGCCTTGCTACTTACATAGTCCTGCTAGAAGCTCTGTGAAATCTGGATACATGCAACCAGGCTCTCAGTAGAGCCTGAGGTCCTTGATCCTGCCTTGGTGAAGAAAATTATTTCTAGTTGAGGAGCCCTGAAAAAAAAATGGCACTCAGAAGCCATATGCTCCAATGTCCACCAAGAGTTAAGTTCATTTAGGTAATGGACCTAAATGAAGATTTGATTACTAACATGATGGAGAAAAGTCACACATCAGAACATTTTTCAGGTAAATGTATTTTATGTTTTTTTAACTATAGGAGTTTTTCTTCAATCCTCTTCTCAATCACCTCAGCATTTATACTTCGCTTTCTTTTGCTTGCTTCTTCTCTCTTCACTTACAAATACATAAACAGAAATCCAAGTATTTACACTCTGATAAGCTACAATCTTTTAAAATGTAACTTTAATGCTCATCCTCAAAACCTCTGTTTCTTCTTTGGTGGCACAAACAAACAAAAAAAGAAACATGCTCTAATACAAGTATGTGATGTTTCTTCCTTTTCTGAACTAGGAGAACAAATTTTTCAAAGTCATTTGCACTTTTTTATCTTTATGATTATCTGACATAATAGGTAACATATCTGATTATGAACAATATTTGTCTTTGTATAATGTCAAAAGTACTTTGTATATTTTAGTTGTCAGCACATTATTCTGTTACTTTGTATTTCAAAAATGCAGTGGAATAGTGCCAGAAGGGACAGCTTTAGCAGCAGGATTTTATTATTGTTTCAAATCAATAAGCAGTGTAATAGGACTTTTTAAAATACCCTGCCCTCACAAGCAAACCTTGTGTCCAAGCAGTGGGAAAATGACAGAAGGAATGATTCCTTACAGTGAAATTGCATTTGAAGCTACATAACTAATTGCAGCTTTAAAAATGACAAATCAGGTTGAAATTTCTAGTCAAAAATATAAATCTATTTTTCAGCATGCTATTCACATCTCTTCCCTGAAGTGTAAATATTTTATTTTTTTATTAGTATATTTCTCTCTTTTTTTTTTAATATTCCCTTTCCTTTGCACACTTTAATAATAGTTGATAGTCTTTTGGACCCCAAGCCCCCATATTCCCATAGGTAGCTGCATGGAACCTAAATGAAAGACTTTAGTCATGAATGAACTTCTCAAGAGGCTCAGTTTCCAGTGAACATGAGAAGTTTGGGTTCAAAAATCAAGGGCTGCCAACAACAAAAGTGGAAAAGCATAAAAAGAGATGTGTGCTTAATTTTTGGGTTTGTAAACCCATTTTTTAGCAGCTGCTGGATTTGGACATCAATAGGGCTGCAATGCATCCTCAAGTGCTAAGGCATTAAGGGAGCTCAGTTTGAAAGGATTCACTCTGGCAAACCACAGCTACCAGCGAGGCTGCTGGCACTCCCAACGCCCTCTCAGCTGCCATCCAAGGCACTCCATCTTCCAGGAGGCTGAATAAATGCTCTTCCCATATGTGTACCTTGCAGTGATTGAAAAAAACATTATAGACTGGCTGGAATAAGAGTGGTGAAAATGCAGCTCTTTTAGATGAAGATCCATAGCAGTCTAGTAGAGGTTTTCATGATGCAGTTTCTTACATTACAGAGGACACTACATTTTTCATGTGCTGAGACACCAGACATTTGGGAAAACAACTGCTGAGCTCAAGGCTTTGGCATGTCTCCTCTGTTTTTTCATTTCTCTAGATACAGGTCTCAAGCTTCAAAATGAGAGTTTTATACTGCTGCCAGTATAAAACTTTCTGCACCCCTGAAATGTAGGATTGGGGGGAAGTGGGGTATGTACAGTTTGTGTCTCCATGCCCATTTCTGAGTTCAGCTACCTATTGAAGGAAATGATCCAGAGGTTACAAACCATCCACAGAGCCAGCAATGAACTCTCAGAATAAAAAGAGGAGACAAAGGTTATTTTCCCTTCCTCCTCAGCACTATCTCCAGCTTTATGATTAAGTTACCATTCTTCTTGCTTTTCTCTTCAACCCTTTTTTTCCTATTCTTTGGTTGTGTGGTCTTAGAACAGGACTGACTGGATAATGACATTTTCAGGTAGACAAAAAGAGGTTCTTTTGTACTTTGCAGCATGCACAGTATCCCAGGGAACAATGCAACAATATTTTTCATAGATAATTTCATATTCCTATTTCCCTCTGCTACCCTTTTCCCTCTAAGAGACTATTTGAAACCATTCCATATGCAGACTAGTAATCATGTAATTTCACATTTCTTTGTTGAGATAAGGTATATTTGTTCTAGAAACATATCCACAAGCAAGAACACCTAAGCCAGTCAAATCTATAACCCTTCCTGAAAAACAAGTTCTGTACTGTAGCACAGCAGTAAATGCAAAGCTAAAACTGAGGACCCTTTTTAAAGAAAGCCTTGTGAAATTGTTTGATTCTTACTCTCAACTAAATCCCCTTTTTATAAAAGATCTAGTAGCAGTATCACATTATATTCTATTCAAACTGATTTCACTAATTTTATATTATGCACTGTAACATTTATTGGGTAGCATGAAAGATTATGGCAGACTTTAAAAAATGTTACATAAATACTAAGCTGCGTTTTCTGCAGTGTTACCTCTGCTTTTTTGAGCTGGCTTTGGAACTCTATAGACATAATGGTACCATCAGAGTGCTTTTCAGAAACCTACAGGAGACCCAGAAGATGGTTCTAGTCTGCTGCCAGCAGCCACCAAAACAGATAGTCAATATTTTTCATGTCAGTGTTCAACACTACTGAGATACAACAAGAACAGTAACTGCAAAACAAAAACTTGTTCCTTAGGCAGATACTAAAGACTTAATTTATTATCCTCTCTCCCCAGAAACCAAATATTTGTGGGATGGAAGTGCTACTGCCAATAAAGAAAGGCTTAGCTTTCATTAAAGAAAGGTTTGAGAAATTCTATTCATAGACTACTGGTTCCATTTGAATGTCTTAGATTCTTAGATATCTCCAGGAAGAGTGTGGGCTAAGTGATATGGTAAAATTATAGTAATAAGTGGTTTGGAAAGCTACAAAATCTGCTGCAACACTGGAAGCTATCATTGTCTCCAAATGGCAGTAAGCCATTTCTCATCTGCAAGTACTTCTTAAGGTACATGGACTAAAGGATATAATATTTACAAATTTTATTCATATTTATCAAGCCTCATTTCCAATTTATTTCTGTAAAGTTGTTTTGTGAATTTACAAGGTCCTGTCTTTGTCCACAGAGAATATCTGTAGCGTTTGTCTGCAACCAATGGCAACTCTGGAGATGCTCATAAATCACATTTTGACTCTTTTGAGGAATTGAATCATTATTACCATATGCCCCCTAGCTGGGAGGAATGCCTTCATTTTCAGAAAGTTACTCATGTAGGAAAAGGTACTGTTCTGAACACAATATCACTTGCTGGCACATAACAACACAAAGATTGAGACAAAGCACACCCAGCTGTTGTACTTTCCACCATTTTCCCAGGTAATTCACTTTTCCAAATGCTTTTCACCACAGCACCACCTTCTGTCACACCTCAAGCCCTGTGAACCATGGGAGAGGTGGTTCACAGCATTAAGCCAACACAAACCACACTACAGCTTTAATATAAACTTGCTGTCCTTGCATCCTGAGAAAAGCTCAAAAGTGCAACTGGCTGGGAGCTTCCCATCAGAAAAAAAAAACAAGTCACTCCAAAGCCAAAATATTTTATGAAATACTTTTTTCACACATTTTTTTCTCAGGTTGCTATCACAAAACCTGAAACAAATATTTACTGTTGCCTGGTTTGACCTGCTTCTGACAACTCTGGTTTGCAGAAATTACCTGAAATATTAATTTTCAAATGTATTTCCTATTGGGTTATCCTGCCTCTTGGGAACAGTGGATCAGAGGCCTGGATGCTTCTGCAGATCCTCTGCTCTCTTCTAAGCTGGATTCACACATATTTTGGTAGAATCAGGTTGATAAATTAAATCAGGAAACATTTTGATTTAGAAAAGCCTTAGTTTTACTTGGGGAAAAAAAAAAAAAGATGGTGAGACAAAATGTTCCACTGCTTTAAAATAATTTCTTAACTTTTAATTCCTTGACCCTGCTTCATATGTTAACTTTTATCCTTATTAGGAAGTGAAACAACTCTTATGCACTTTCTACAGGACCATGGATGCTTACAACATAAAGTTTGGTGCCGTCCAAAGAGGATAACATAAGACTGATCACAAAGCTATCCTTTCAAAGTTCTTGCTTTTTCTTGTTGTAATCTTCATTTTTATTAGATTTTTCAATACTTGCTTTTTTTCACCATGAGGACTTAGTGCTATAAAATCAGCAAGTTTTCTACAAATCAAGGAGGTAAGAGTTTCACTGGTTGTTTGCAGTAAACCTGTGTTTCAGTTACTCTAGACATGGAAAAACATTCCATAGGCACAATATTTATACATATACATATGGATAGATATAGATATAGATATAGATATAGATATAGATATAGATATAGATATAGATATATATAGATGTACTCAAATACACAAAAAAATATGGTACTTAGGCACTTCTACATAAAGAAAGAAAAGAGGCCCAGACAACACTTGAAAAGAACATCCTCTTCCATCACAACATGCATATAACTATTATGTCGTGGTAACTATTGCAATCATGCTACAATTTCTTATATATTACTCTCATAAGGCATGTCTCAATTTTTTTCTCACGATTTCTTCTTTAAATTTCCATCCATCTTTGTGAATGCTCCTTTGTGAGCTGTGAGCCACATTACATTTATTATCTGTATATCACATGTACTATATTGTGGTCAAAGGGAAGAAACTGAAATACCAAACTTTTTTTTACACCTGCTCAGAGGGACAGTGGCTCTTTCAGAATTTAGATAAAATAACAAGATTGGATGGGAGAACACAGGCTTTAAATTCCATACATCTCAGTCAAGGCTTGATGCACATGTGCTTTAAATCATGCCCTATTTAACACTTGACTGTACAGTTGACCAAATTCCCCCCAGAAAATATTTCCACAGCCTCTTCCATTCACCTGAGAGAAATGTACAGCAACATTTTTTTTCTACAGAAAAATCACTCAGCCAGGGCTCCCTTACAGACAGCTATTATTTCTGCCCCTGCAGCTAGAAAGTAACTCTCTACTTAAAACAGAAGATTTCAAAGATTTACCATTAACAAATATATGCACACACTGGAAATGAAAAGAGTTTCAGCTCATTGACTATAAAAAGATAATAAGCTGTGTCCTACCTATGGTGGTAATAACAGTGCCAGCAAAGAAGAAGGAACTTCCCAAGTCCCAGTGACTGATCTGAGCAGATGTGTTTCCTAAAGGTATGATTCCTGCATTTATTGCTGCCACTACTTGCTGCAAGTTTAAAAAGATTTTTGTCAATATTCATGAAACAATTTTATTCATATACATTACACAGTAAATTGGTTAAATCACTTATTTGTTTCAAGCGCTAAACCAGAAAAGGATCTGTGTTGCTTTGCTTGAGTTTTATCACTCAGTCAGGCTACAATTTATTCTTCAGCAGCACTCCAGGCAATTCAGAAGAGCTGTAAAGTCCAGACCATTAGGGAGAATGCAAAATCCACAATATCTGTGATATCACTATCTTAGTTAGAAGGCAAACACAATTATTTTTACTGCCACAACTATTTGGTGAAGAAAAACATGCATTAGACAAAATTTATAATGAGAGTTTCCCACAATGTTCCAGTGTTGTGTTAGGCAAGCAAATGGACTTCTTAAAAACAGTCATTTTAAAACACCAAGAAAAAATGCCCATGCATGTTTCTGTATCAAATTAATTCCAAATAAAGAAAACACTTTTATATAATAGACAATTCAATAATTAAAGCAATTACACTCACAATTATAAAACTTTCACTATAGCAACAAAGAATTCAAATATCAAACATGTATCTCTATACAACTATGTAATTCAGAAATGTTGCTCTTGAAAAATTCAGTTCTAGCAACTATAAATCAACAAGCTTGCCACTAGTGATATTTTCACAGTCTCAAGAAATATGAAACTTTTCCTCTTTCAGCAGTGTCACCTGCTGTAAATTCTTATTACAAAATATATTCCTGTTTTTTATATCATGATTACAGATATATGCTGGTAGTTGGGTTAAAGAAAAAGTATTTTTAAACTCGCAGTAAATATTTCCAAGAATATAAATTTTCATTTCATTCTGAAACTTTAAAACAGGATTTATTTCTAATCATGATCCTTATAAAAAGTTCTTGGTGTCTATCAAAAGAGGAAGCAATACCAAAAAGTGAAAATGAGCATTTTAACTAACAAGCAGTTCCTGCTTGGCAAGATGAAGAACAATCATGAGGTACATAAATATATGCAGTGATAGGACAGACCAGAACCATCTTCTATTTGGGCAGTCTGTTGCAGAGGAACATTGTTGCACAGTAGTAATATGTTGATAGTTTGGAAATTAAAACATTTCTGTTACTAAAGAGTGCCTGCAGAAGTCACAGAGATTATGAAGTAACAATGCTGGATTAACTAGGACATTTATATTTTATTATGGGATTTAAATCCAACAGTAAATCCAGTTTAAATCCAGCATTTCCAGTTTGCCATTTTCAAAGCTCAGATGCACAAAGTAACTATTTTGAAGTCCACTGCTGCACCTCTGCAGCCACAAGGATTTTGCTGCCAAACCTAAACCATTTCCACCATCCAGGGTTGTCACCAGAAAGCCAGATGTGGTATCTTTACACAGACTTTTAACTGCTTTCATTTTAACTTCTTTATTTTTCTTTTTATTTTAATAACAGAAAAGCAGACATTAAAGTGGAATTTTCAATCCTTTTGGAGGAAGGAGAAAGGATGAGGAAAGTGAGGGGGAAGAGAGTTTAATTTTCCTTTGTGTTAGAAGGAGAAATCTTCTACATTTGTACATGATGTACAGCTTGGCAGGAGCAAATACAGCAGCAGTGACACTGACAGGTGTTTCCATCAGTGTAGGAAGGGACACATCACACTAAGGAGCATGTGAAAACCACCCCTTGAATTGATTTTATAATTTACACAACACAGATGTTCCTTGGACTTACAAAGCCCTGTGTGTTTGTTGTAAAGAGCCCACTGAGTACAGCCTGAGCTCTGCTGCATTTCAGGGGTGTAAGAACTGCCATCACAAGTCCTTGCTCCTGCACATGGGAACACACTCTCCAGTGAGGACATCAGATAATTAGCACTGAGTCAATGTCGTTTTTTGGAACCATTCTTGTTTTATTGCAGTTTCTTGTGCTGGATGAAGGTACTACCCGAAGCAATGCACCTGTTTAGACATTCCAGCAAGACCAAGTTTTGTACAAAACCAGATGTAAAATGTTTTCAGGGCTTTTATCATCGCTGCACATTTTTGGAGCCACATGTACCTCAAGGCCTTTTATCTGAAAGGTGTTCCAATCTAAACTGCTCAAGGAACCACTACAGCTCTGCATTTCCTGACTTCATCTACCACACCTACATTTTTCCCGGAAAAAAAAATACAACTTAACCCAAAACTGCCCAAAGCACAACAGCTGTCTACAAAAGACAATTAGGCACTATTATTAAGTCTCTGATTTTATCCAACTGCTAATCAGGAAAATAATCAGGGCTGCTTTCAGAGATGCTTCCTTTTCGTACAGCCTCCTAAGTTCTGACTATGCACACTTTTAGGGACTTTCTGAGTAGGAGGCTGCATCTGCATCGTGGTGTTCAGACTGGCTTTGGGTGAATTGCTTTACCATTAATTTATCTAACTACTTTTGGAGCTCACTTGTATTTTGGGAGCCCAGTCATTCTGTGGCAGTAAGATCTGCAAATTACCTGTGGATCGTTTAAAAAGTATTTCCCTTTTGAGAGTTTGTATGTGCTTCAAAGTAATTTTTTAAGTTATGTTACAAGGAACACTTGAATAGCAATTTTTGATTTGTCTCCTTCAAGAAATTAATGATCTTATAGACCTCTGAGCTTCCTCTTTCATTCCAAATTGAAGATTCTTTCTTACTAAATAATATATTCACCTTTTTAAACAAATCTGTTGTATATCACATATAATTTTTTTAATAAATATTCTTTTATTGACAGTATTTCTCGTTGACTTTCTTTGTACATTTACTGCTTCACATTTCTAAATTTGATTGTTTTCAGCATAGTTTTAGTCATAAAAGCTGTTTTAGTCATGAAGCTGATGCTTTCATCATCAGCGGGCTGTTGTTTCCAAACACACAATGTTCTGCTTTCTCCTGGGCTGTGACCACATTTGGGAGAAGCCAGACTTAGATACTAACAAAGCTGCTGCATTTTATTCCTTCAGAGTTGTCTGTAAGAGGCTTTCTGACTAACAGGGGTGACAGGTGGGTAAGGTTAGTGGTTCACTGAGGTCAGTGCTACTGTCTCATAAAGTCTTCGAATGCTGCCACAGATTTTTCAGGAAGAGTGACTGCATTTTCAGTTCTTTGGATCAGAGGATGACTTTTCTTCCTAGTCTGATCAGAAATCATAAGATGATCCTTATCTAAGACTATTGCCCAGAAAAATTTAAGGAGAAAATAATATGTTGCATAACTCCTAACACTCGTACATTTCAAGGCAATAATTTCAGGGTAGGACTTATGTCCACCACACAAACTTACCTGGAGGATTGGATATTAACACTTCTCTAGCCCAGAATAAAAACTCAGGCTCCACTAACTACACTAGGGGCCAGGATCTCAGCCTTCAAGTAACAGGCTTATTATTCACTGTCAGAGCTGTCACATTCAGTTCTCTGACACCTTAATTCTTGGTCTTCAGCCTCTTCTTTTAACAGATGCCTTACTACTACAGCAAATTTCATGTGCCATGAGTTTTCCTTCCTTCCTTCCTTCCTTCCTTCCTTCCTTCCTTCCTTCCTTCCTTCCTTCCTTCCTTCCTTTCCTTCCTTTCCTTCCTTCCTTCCTTTCCTTCCTTCCTTCCCTCCCTCCCTCCCTCCCTCCCTCCATTCTTTCTGTCCCTTGAGACATTTGGCTTATCCTGACATAGCAGTGACAGTAACTCTGTGCATTTTGAATCTAAAAGCAGAATCATGAAAACTCTATAATCTGTAGAGTCATTGTATGTTGCAGCTTTGTGTGATCTTAACATGGGAACTCCCTGACTTATAAAAATTCTTTTCCAGTGTTAAAGTTAACTGACCTCCTCAGTGGCAATTTTTCTAGTTTTTTATTCCATATACAAAATAAATTGGTTTAAAAATCAGTTTTGTTTCAACACTACAGAATCGGTCAGCATTAGAATAGGCACGTGGACAGATTAAATTCTTAAATTATGCAGATTATTTCACTTGCCTTACCTTCTTCCAGAGCCTTTGTCTAATACTTGTTTCATATGAGGTGAGTGAGGACTGAGTAGAGGGTAGATCACCTAGCACATGGCACAAAATCAAGGCCTCTGTGCACAATGATTTTAAAAATGATAGTATACAGTTACACCTAGAGTAAAATGTTTATCTTCTTTAATTACCTTAATAATGGTAAAAAAAATCAGGCCTTTTTTTTTTTTTGATAGTGAAGAGAATTGAGATAAAATTTTGAAACATTTAAAAATTTTAGAAAATTCCCATTTTTTGAGTTAATTCTTAGGCTGCCTTTGTACTAAATCTTAGAATAGACATGAAGTGTGTCTGAGATCAAGTCCTACTTGCACTACAGCCACACATCCCAACTCCTTGGCTTTTGGGAACAAGCTTTAGTGGAGTATCAGGAAAAAGGAGCAGAGATGATTGAGCCCAGAGTGGACAGGCCAGGCATGACCAGAGCTCCAAAAGCAAATAAGCATTGCTTTCACACCACACATTTTTTGTTTGAAATCAGAACACTGGGAAAAGAAGAATGACAACACAAATCACATTTTAATTAGATGTTTGTTTTTCATTTCCTATATAATTTAGAAATACTTTCTGGTAAATACATTGTGCAGTTTTGTGTATTCCTGTGTCCACGTGGGCACCTCTCTGTAGAGGCCATGCTGAACTTTGTTTGCAGATTAAGACATAATATCCTGACTTCTGTCAGAACGAGAGAAAACAGTCTTTCAAACAGCACAGTCATTTTCTGAGAACAGAAGACAATTCTAGGTCAGGGATTTCATCCTCTGATGCTGACCCTGCAAGGAGTCAATGGCATTGACTGACAAAAGCCAGCCTACTGGCCAGAGAGCTACACCCACTAAGTGGGTCTGCAGAGACACAGGAAAACAAGGAGAGGTTATAAAGTGAGGTGATAAAGTGTGAAGGCTGGCCTCTGGTAGTCAGCTGTTGTCTCCCATGGAAATCAGGCAGAAATAAGTATGTGTCAAACCATTCACTCCAATGCTCATCTCCTCATTCCACACCAGGCTCTGGGATACAAGTTTTTGTACCATCTTCCAGTCACTTCACTTCTATGAAATGATGTAACACAACAGTTCATTACTCTCAGCCCTTCTATGGAACGATTAAAATAGAAGCACCTCAAATTATGCTTCTGATAAAATCCAGAGCGTGCTTTCTTTCGTTACCCAGCTTGTCAGGAGTTAGCTTGTGCTTCCTGGCACTCACTTGACAAGTCATGTCATACACTCAGCTGTGCCTCAAAGTTTCTGAAAACCATTTCTCAGCCTGGATTTCTTCCTTCACTGCTATAGTTCTGTTGCCATTTGACAAGGGTGCTCTCCCTTACCAGTAAAAAGATACATCTCCTATGGCCCAGCTACTGCACAAGTCCTGTGTTTTTATTTCAGCTTTGGTTTACAAGGAATGGAAATCCTAGTTCTCAGTTCAAAGGCACACCAGGATGCTTTTAACACTTAGCAAACAACTCTCCAGCCTTGAAACACACAGTTTTGGGCCTTGATGTTGAAAGAGATTGCAATAATATTTGTATTATAGTTCTGTGACTCCTTGTTTTTCTTTTTAGTTTGTATAACATATGAGTGTACTCTACACTGGAGACTAGTACCCCACATGCTGAAGAACTGAAGGACTCTTTTCACCCTCTTTCACAACTTCTTAAACTAAAACCATGCAGAATCGTAATGAAACCCATTATTTCTAAATATGCATTACAAACCCCATGGGTTTCTATGTATATAAATTCTCTGTATGTACCTACACATATATGTGCATGTATATACACATACACGTTCAGGGAAGGAGGCTTTTCTTCGCTTCTTGAGATTACAGACTGCAAGAATTATGCAAACAGCTGTTCAGCAGAACTGACTTACTAATGAGTCATATCTGCCACCCTTTCTAAGACAAAAGCTGGCATTCAGATGCAATCAGGCTAAGCTAAGTTCTAGGTCCTATAAAAGTCTTCATCTGAAGGAAATGTAATCTTTATGGGTCTCAACACCGGAAGCAGCAAATAAAGTTTGAGACCAATCTTCTTGAACAAAGATGTGTCAAGGGCAGTTAGAATTTGTTTATTATTCTCCCTGCAAATAATGCTCGTGAAAGATAAAACCACTTTAAAAAATCCTTTTGGCTTAACCACTACATAGAAGATGATTACAGAAAAGGGAACTGTCCTGTCCCTGGAGGAAATGCTCCCAGGCAAGAGAAAGTTTGGCAAAAATTCCCTCCTCCCAGGAGTTGAGTACAGAACCAGAAGAGGGAGAACAGCAGGAACCTGACCAAGGAGTACACACAATCCAGGGGCTCCTGCAGCACATCCAGACCCAACCACAGCAGCTGGGTGTCTGGGTGGAGGACAGGTCTGGGTAAGGGTGCGATCAAAGGTCTTTCAAAGAGATCTTCCATTTAACAAATATTTCTCTGATCTGAGGATTCAGGTAGAATTGAGGGAGGTTATGTGAGGAAACAACTGCATTTAAACATTGATTTCTGAGCAGAGTGATGCAGAAAGGAGACACAGGCACAGCGAGAGGAAAAGAGACACAGGATGTTACTGTACAAGTCAGGACTGCCAGGACACTTAGAGTTAAGAGAACATAAAGCCCAA
This sequence comes from Notiomystis cincta, assembly GCA_013398075.1. Classification (NCBI taxonomy): domain Eukaryota; kingdom Metazoa; phylum Chordata; class Aves; order Passeriformes; family Notiomystidae; genus Notiomystis; species Notiomystis cincta. The sequence continues at coordinate 956,019 of VZRX01007036.1, forward strand.
GTGCTCTGATGGGCAGACACCTTACTAAGGACAGACGCATGCACAGGTCAACAACTCAAAACTACATTTCCTGTACTTTGTGTGCTAGCTGCTTTGAAAGTCCTTCATTTCTTTTTTTCATTGCTTTGAAAGCACCATCAACAAGCAGCTCTGCTACTGGTATCTGCAATTTGTCAAAAGCTTCATAACTGAAATGCAGATGGCACATTAAAAAAACTGATGGGATGGTATTTTGGATCCTCAGATAAATAATTTCTCTAATTTCTTCTATGCTGGTTTATCAATCTTTCCAAGGATTCACTTTTTAAAAAGCACAAATGCTGCTCCCAGGCTAGGATCCTGACATGGGATGGTTCCTGCTTTCTTTTGGACAGTCTGGAAGGAATTGCAAAAGGAGAGACTAAGAATATTTAGGGTTTAAACTGGTACACTCAAACTACCTCAAAAAGTTCCTGCTTAGAGAACCTGTAAACTACAGCTCCTGGGACTGAAAATGTCTATAAAGGTTATGATTCAAAGAATTAATAAAATTTGATTCAAGCTTAATAGGTTTAGTTAATAAATTTTAATCTTGTCTAAATAAATTTTGGATTTGTCTGAAAACAAGATCTTTGCATTTCTGTGTTTTCCTACCTACAAAAATTATACAGCATACTCAAACGCCTTCTGGTCTCTTGGAGAGAAAGGATTTACACTTCTTTATTTTAACAGTTTTCTACATAATCAGGGCTCAAGGAGCTTATCTGATTGCAATTAAACAATATATTCCTGAAAGATTCTTTTCTTCTAAAATATTTTTCTTGGGGCTACAATGCAAGTTGTAAAAAAGCCTGTGAAAGAGAAAAAATCTGCTATAGGTGGAGATGCAACTTCATGTAGCTACCTACCTTCGACTATAAAAATGAAGCCACAGCAAATACATACTTTAAAGCAAAATATTTTTACAATAAATTAGTCATGTAAGAGGCCATGATGATTTTCTGGTGATGCCAGTTTGAAGAAAGAAACACTGCTCCCATGTCATTCATAATTATGTCAGGCTTCCCTCAAGAGAGAGATAAAGAGGGAAAAAAAGCATTTGTCCTCAAGGGAGATTAAAAAAAAAAAAATCTCCATTTTGGTCTCATTCATAATCTAAGAGATGAATGGAAAGAAAAGGGGCAATGCAGCTGACACAAATGTGAGATGAAAACAGGAATGGCACACAACTGTGGAGCCCTGCACAGAGAGCTGTTCTCCCCACCTCAGCCACAAGCCCCCACAGAACCCAAGGAGATCAACTTGTGGGATCCATGTCAGTTCAGCTAATCCTGGGGGCTCATTAATTCTTTTGGTTTGTTTGTTTATTTTAAATGCAAGCACATTTTTGTGGGCATTCAGTTTTCAGGAGAAGCCACATACCCTGAAAGGGGCTGCATGCAAAACTCTAGAAAAGTATTACTGCTGAGACAGCTTGGTGCAGCACCCTGAAAACTTGTTCAGCTTTCAAAATGAAGGCTTTATAAGACAAGAATTACCACACAGAGCACTTGGAACACATTAAAAGATTGTGCCTTTTAGTGTAAGAGGAATTTTTCCACTTGTTGGGGTTTCAGAATAAATATATTTGAAGGATCTTTTTGCTAAAGGAACAGGAAATTAACTATGTTCTATTATTAACTTCTGTTCCATTGTACCTTTACTTGAAAACGTTTTATTAATTTTCAGAATTAACTCACTAAGATAACTATAATAATTCACACCAGCTTGCTAGGACATTCTAGATAATTCAAGTAAGATAACTAAAATTTTTCTTATTTCCCCTTTCTACATGCAAAAATAACACATTAAACAACTTGCTTGGATATTAAGAGGGGTTTTTTTTCCATTTTGGTTCAAAAAGGTCAACATAAACAAATAACTGCTGAGCAATATATAACTAGGTGGTATTTACATAAAAAGCTCTTCCCTTTTTTTTATTTCTAATCAGCTTTTTCTTTGGCAGGGAGACAAACCATTGCTTCTCATTGCCAAGACATTCCACAACAAAAAACACTGGCTACATCCTTATGTCCTAGGAACAACATGACTTCTGTGCAAGGAGAAGGCAAACTCACTGTTTTTTCATGCACCTAATTGCCTCCATAGGATCTTCCAGATCCTTTAGAGGGAATGAGATGTATGAAACAACAGTAATGACAATTCTATGATGTTGCTGAATATCAAATTCAGTCAGGCTCACCTGTTCCCAGAGACAACCCCAGGAGATGTCATGAAGGAAAACACAAGTATCTCGTGGCTGCACAGCACTGCATGAGGACATGAGTGCCACCTGAAAATCAGCAATACAACCTAAGGTCTCTTTACATTTGCTACCATGCACAAGTGCATAAATTTAGCAGGAATTTTTTCTATGTTCTTGGTAATACATTTTGTGCATCTGAGTTTGGAAGATGTCCCTATTATTTTAAATGCTTAGTGGCAAGCTTGCTATAGGAAACAGTCAAAAAACTAAAAGAAAATTAGATTTAAATAATTAGATACAAGAGCTCCAGATAGATAATTATTTCATTCTTTAATGCTTATTGTTATTTGTGTGTATAGCTGGATTACTCCCAGGTTTCTATCAGCTTCTACCAACAAAAAGATCAGTGGAGAGGGAAACATTGTGGGACGCAAGACAAAAATCCTTAGTGCAAATGAAGATCAGGTTTATGTATTCTGTCACATATTCATTAAATCCACACAGTCTGAACTATGTTTACTCCTTTATTCTGTCACCTGACAGTTACTTTGCATTGCATGGCAGGGCTAAGTTGAGAGCAGGCACAGACACAGAAACCAAAATCCCATTTGTGATGAATTGCAGTGTTCTTCTCCAAAAGAAGAAATAGTAGGAAAGAACCTGGCCACATTCCTTTCTGAAATCACAAATAACCTTTACCAAACCAATGCTTTCTCATCTGTTAATAAGTGAGATCCTTGCAAGACCTTCCAAATGAAACTTCTTAAAAGTGAGGTTTAACATCAGGCCACGCACAGCTTGCTGCTCTGTCGTATTCTCATTACTCACCCAGGTAGTGATTGTACTTTCACAAGCCTCCCTCCTGGGATATTTCTCTAGTTGTAAATTCAGATATACCACCGAGTGCTGAGCACTGCCCACCTCAGCACCATTGGGGACAGCATCCAGTGATCCACTTAATGCTGTTATTAATGCTGGCTTCAGGCTACAGCAAAAGGATTTGAAATTGCCTGGAAAAACTGGTCTCTTGGGTGCACAGATATGCTCTGCGTGACTTCTGCACATTTTAATACAGTACTAAATGGAAGTGCTCACAAAATATCAAAGGAATTATGTACCTGGATATACTTCTCAGGGTCATGCATTGCTCTTGTTCATTGCAGGTATATTCTGCTACAGTGAGGCAACAAGTAACTGCAGTGCTTTAGACTGAAAGAGATTTGCAACACTGGACCATGGAAGTCAGAGACAGGAGAGGTCATGAAGACCTTGTTTTGTCAGGACAGGAGCAATGCTGCTGGACTGGGCTCAAAAGTTATGAGGAAAACACAGGTCCTTTTCCTGAGGCAGCTGAATTTACCTCAGTGCCATCAGCAGAGCACTCTATTTCATTAACTTTGTATACTTTCCAGGCTGCAAAGCAGCTCTCTGTTGCCCCATATTTTACATCTATATAAAATATATGGTGTCTATAAAAGTATAATTCTCACCTAGTACACTCAGAGGAGCCACACAATCAATGTGACAGTACAAAGTTTCAGGAATTCAAAACCCAGGGAATAAACCTGTGCCTGCTGAAAAGTTGGTAATGTGGTATATATTGTTGTACCAGGAGATGTTTTGGGGATTGGTGAGATAAAATAAGGATGGAGAAGACAGGAAGGGGAAAATCCCTATCCTGTGTCTATTTATAGAAACACACAACACTGTTTTAAACAGCTTTGTGACAAAAGGAGGATTTTAGCCAAGGTCTATGGCTCCTGGGTGCTGGCAAACTGGACTGTCATTGCACTTGTACTATTTTTTTAGCTGAATTTGTGCTCTCCAACTATTCTCTTTAATGTGCTCACCTGAATAAGTTACCACATACTGTACTGTCTGTGGACAGTCTTGGGGTAGTCAAGCCTGCTTCAGAGTAAGGAGTAAATTACAGAGCAGAAGTTGGTAAAGATTGAAAAAGCCTAGCATGACAAGCACCTTGAGCAATGACTAACAAGAAAGAGCCAAAACAGTATCTGGATTCCCACCAGAACACTAAGTTCAAAAAGAAAAGTTGCAATGAATTTCATTATAGTTTGACTCAAGGTAAATACTTGATTAAAGAAGACATTACAGTCTGTAAGGTCTGTAATTTTCTTCACACAAACTAATCATTCCAGCTCCCTTCTAGTCTAGTACATATTAATTTTCAGTTTTATAGCTTTCAGTGAATTCTTAAATAACATTTACTTTTTCCTTGCATGCACTATTTATTTTTATTCATTCAGACATCCAACAAAAACTGAAGAAACACTGCATTATATTGTAATAGCAGCCAGACATAATCCCAGGGAGACAAAATGCATTTCACTAATTTAATTTTTGTGACAAAGTGGCAACTAGGGAAGAAATATGACCCCATGTGTAAGATAGCAGCCTAGACCTGGAAAAATGAATTTGAGATTCTCTTTTATCACTGCTTTCCCATTGTACTTTGGGCAAGCAGAATTTCTCAACCTTTAAACAACTTGATGTCATTCACTGACACTTACTCTGCATAAAGCAAGGCACCCAAACAGGCTCCCTGTGCTCCAGCTCTGCTCCTATAAAAGGAGTGTAACAGCACATTCCTACCTCCACGTCGTGGTGCTCTTTACAGAGAAGCAGAAGGGAACAAGGGCAAATTAAGTTCTCCATTTGGCCCAATAAAGCACACAGCAAACTCTTCCCACAATTCTCTGTCCTCCACGTGCTGTGGGAGGCTGTCACCTCCCCATGGTTCACACACCTGTGTTTTTCTGGTTGTGGCAGGATCATTAGTGGAGATGGAAGCTAATGCTGATATGGTTATCTGTGCTCTGATGATTGTACTGAAACTCATTTATTTTACACAGAACATCAAATGGGCGTTGAATGCTGATGAAGTGGTTTTTTATTATCAATCTGTGCTTCTGGGCAGAGAATCATAAATGCTAAAATATCTAAATACTCCAGAGTAAACTTCAACAGTTTTTGCCTTAAGGTCCATCTCACAGATGATGTAAGATAATATTGCTTCAAAATTTCTTTTTTTATCTTCACAAGTACAGTATCTGACCTAAAAATTTCATAGGAGGATATTTATAGTAGCTACAAGAGTTATTTTTCATCAGAATGTGCTTGTGTATTTCTCTGAAAGATTCTATCTCATTCTGCTGGTCAAACTGCTGGAACAGAGTTATTACACAGCATCTAAATCACTATCGGCAGCATCTGCTCAGGCATGCCTGCTTGGGCTCAGGGAGAAAGGAACTGTCTGACAGGCATTTAAAGGGCAGCAGTTTTGGAACACATTTTAGCAACAAGGCAGGGGAGAAATCACAAAATACAAGACATTTTCCCAGCTTACCTTTAAAATTCAGAAGTAGTGTACCCTAAAAATAACTCAGAACTCTACAACTCAGCACTCTATATTTAAAACTGAAAAAAAACCATGTACATGCTGATGCTCAAGGCAGATTGGTCTAGAGAGGTAAAATCAACTTCTAAACTCCCAGCCATATCTGCTGACAGAAAACACCTCCAGAAATCTTGGCTGCCCATGCATCTGGCATGCTCTGGAGTTCCTGCTTGCCATGGTCTGGATACCCAACACTCTCTCCTGCTCTCTCTTTCCCATCTTGAGCTCTGTAGACCCAGATAGCCCCATGGCCACTGTTAAGGGAGGAGTCAATCCTTGCCAGCTCTTGAAAATTCACTCCAATCTGCTATTTCATTATCATATGCCCAAAACTGATGTTAAGAACACGGGATTTAAATTGGAAGGGGATTTATAAGGCTCTGGATCTAGTTCTGCAAATAAATATTTCCTATGGTTCTGAGGCAGGTGACCTGCAAGGGTAAAGTCTTGTTAGTAGGAACACACCATTTGTGGATGTGCCTTTAAGGAGCAGAGAAAATTGAAATTTAAGATCAAAGTAGGAAGTCCATGGTACTTTCCTGTACTTAAAACAAAATCAATATAAAGAAACATACAGCTGGAAGGAAAGCTAGCTTGATAAAATCACAGTAAATTAGGAGTCCTTTAAGGCAATGGATGGTGTAGATTCTTCCTCAGAATTAGGCACTTCAAATATTGACAGAACTTGCAAGGCACAATCAATATACCAATTCCTTTGTGAACTATTAATTATATATATTGCTGATGAATAATCATTTAATTAGCATTATGGGAGGCTTCCAGTGAAAAGGCCGTCTACCAAGCATACTGGACCTAAAAATAGCAACAGCTTTTCAACCATGAGGCTTTGCATGAAAATGCAAACGCTCAACTTCTGGTCTTAGCACTTGTTACATCACTCAGCCAATACAGAGCTTTGCTTATAAAGGTTTTGCCCCTTATCACTGCAGTGCTGCCATATGTAATTTGTTCCTCTAAGGCAAGGCGACGAGGGGTTTGGTATGGATTACCTGAATCAGTTCATCAAGCTCTGTTGCATTCACACAGGAATGCTGAGATACAAACGTCTGCTTCTGAATCACAATGGTGGTTCTCTGGGAGGTCTCATGAGGCTGCTCCAGGGCTTTAAACACTGTTGCTCCAATTATTAAGTACACAACTACCACCAGAAAAATTGTTGAGACTGTCTTCCATTTCATAACATTAATGGCCGAATCGCTTTCCTCCCGTGAAGCGAGCACGGTAGGCTTGGTGGAAAATGATAATCTTGGTTTGGAGTTCTGAGTGGCCGATTTGGGATCCAGCAAGTCAGGTGCCGCCACTGGCAAAAACAGAAAAAGAAAGTTAATGTTTACAGTGCCACTCAGATTTCATTAACTTAACTTCTTGCCAAGAGATTCTGTTGCTTCTAAACGGAATTCTTAAACTGAATCTTTCTCTTAATCCCATGACACTTTACAACAGATCTGTTGCTCTGAGTAGTAGTATCCATTTTACATGCATATGCACATTTTCAACATTTTCTGTTTGTCCCCTTATGATAGTCAATCATTTCCAAAAGCAGATTTCCCCTACACCCTTGCATTTCATTAAATTACTCCAAGGTAGTATTTTGCTGCAGAGATTCTTTATGTCCACCGTTCTCTCAAGCCTTGCTAAGCAGCTTTCCAGCTGTATTCTACCTCAGCATTACAGAAGCATCAGGAAAATGCAAAACCTCATCTCTCTCACCTATTTTGTTCTATGTTCCAAAAAAATGCTCTCAGAGAACAGTTGAGAGATCATGTCCAAACTCCCCAGACAAAACCATAAACATAAGAGATTGCTCATCATTCCAGTCTTAACAGGCTGTGTATTGATTACACTTTCAGAAAACACTGGTACAACACATGTGTGCTTACTGGAAGAGTCAAACATTTGCTAGGGCAGGTATTTCTATTCACAGCTACAAAAATCCATCAGTTAAGAAAAGAGCAGCTGAGTGTTAATCAAGTACTTGGATAACTCATGTGACTACCAGTAACTACATGGGCACTAAAAAAAATCCTCCACATCAAGTGCAGGTAAAGATCTCCTGTGGGAAGATGGTCACAGCCATGACCACACAAGCTATATTTAAATTGTTTTGAATAAGCAGTACGTTTTAAATGGCTAGGACAGCTCTTCCAGCCGCTGGTGGGAAAAGCTCGGATCTAAATCTAGAGGAAAGTCTCCCACAGGACGGCGGAGATGGGATGCGTCCCTGCAGGGGAAGGCGGCGGTACTTGGCAGAGTCACCGCCTGGGAACCCGCCGGGCTCCGGCACACACCGTGACTCCGGGAGAAGGGGCCGGCAGGAGAGTGGCAGCCCCAGCCTGGGCCGAGCGGGGACCCGGGGCACCCCTCAAAGCCCACGAGGTGGGCACCGGGCGCGCCGCGGTCACGCCTCCCACTGCTCCGGCCCCCGCCCCACGGACACCCGAGAGTCGGGCACAGCCCCCCCCGTCCCGCATCTTGGCGGGGGGAGCCGCTTTCCCGCCGCCGCCTTCTCTCCCGTGGCAGCCCCCGAGCCCCCCCGAGCCCCCAGGGCCGGTGCCGGGGAGC
>VZRX01007036.1:964371-982815 GCA_013398075.1 Notiomystis cincta
CCGGCTCCCCCCGGCCCCGCGGCGTGCGAGGTGCCTCACGTCGCGCATCGCGCATCGCACATCGCGGCGCTCCCGTGTGTGCGAGTGCGTGCGAGTGTGTGNCGCAGGCTGCCCGGCTGGGCGGCCGGCAGATGCTGCAGGAGCGCCGGGGGAAGATGGAAGGAGAGCAGGGGGGAGGCAGAGAGGTACCTGCGGAGACCAAGGTCTCGCCTGGAAACAAGCGAGGAGAGAGGAGGGAGAGAGGGAGGAGAAGGCACCGGCCAACCCCGCCGGCTAGGCTGGACCTGCCGGCGGTCCTCGCTCCAGCCGCACACTCGGCCGCCTTGCCAGAGCCTCCCCGTGAACTTTTGAACTGTCCGAAATGTCACCGAATTAGCGGGAGAAGGGGACACAAGCGGGGACACCTCGGCCCTTGCCGGGGAGCGGCGCGGGGCTGAAGGGCCAGGCGGTTCCGTCCTTCCCGGCTCGGCCTGATTTTAACCCGGTGCTTGGCAGCCCTGGTGTGTTGCTGTAAGGAGTTAACTAGGTGGGATCTAGGAGTCAGGGATGGTAGCTGCTCTCCTATCGCACGCACCGCCTGCGCACCGCCTTCTCCCATTTCAGTCTGATAGATACATCAGAAATGCTGCTTCAACTGTGCTTTCTGCCACTAAAAAGCCTGAAATTATCCTTGCTATCTTTGCCGCGGGCTAACTCCCCCATTTCCCGGTCACCTGTCACCTGTGACACTCTCCATGGGTCAGTTGTTCACACTGAGGTGAAGAGCATCTACACTCACCTAGAAGACAAGTCCTAGAAGAGGATTTACCAAGAGAAACCAAAAACTGCTCCCACAACCACTCTCTAAAAAGTCTAAAAAATTACTCACCGTAACAAATGGGTAAATGTCTCAAGCATTTAAAGCCAGAGGCTGTATCTGTAAAATGGCCAAAGACAGTCATACATCGGGTGTTTAATGGGCTATAATCCCGCTTAAATCAGCAGCACCATCAGCAAACACTTTAGAAGTCACTTATTTTAACGCTTCTCCATATCAGTGTGACATAATACAAATGAGTGTAATATTGAGTTCCTTAGGACTCCAATTTCAGCAACATCAATCACACCACTCTCCCCCAGTGCATCCACAAGTCTCCACAAGATGCAGCACAGGGCAGGAAGCTGCCTCTGCTATTTCAAAGCGAGCTGCAGCTCACTGCTGCCCATCCCTGGGAACCAGCAGAGCACTTGTCGAGTAACGAGAGCCACTGGGCCCAGTCCAACAACCCCTTGCAAGGAGATCTTCAGTCACAGGGTTGGCTTCATTGACACAGTGCCAATACTCAAACACAAGAGAAATGTCTGCTTCTGACTACTGATACTCCCTCACACAAGGAATTCTCAGAGATGAAAGATTTTCACACCTGAATTTTTTTAACACAAAATAACCCCTCCACATCCCCCAACATCATCTTTCCCCCTTTCTCTCCAGCAAAATTCTTAATCATTAGCCTATGTAAATGTTGTCTGTTCCTATCTCATGGAAAAGAATAATTTTGCAGGATTTCTTTGAACATCCTATGGAAAAGCAGGTGTGAACATTTTCCTCCATGCTGACCTGTTTCTCTATAAAATACTGTGGAAAATAATACTACATGCCTTTCTTTAACAATCTAAATATTTGGAGTGAGATTTTGTTTTCCTTGAGTGAAGGAATTATTATTAAAAGCTTAAAAAGGGTCATACTTATTGCCTACAAATTGAAATCCATGGGAAGCCTTCCAATAGCTTCAGGAGTGTTTGGAGGAGGCCTTAAATTTAGGGATTCCACCCAGTGGAAATAAACCATTTTCGAGATCCTCTCTAGGAACACTGCATTGGTGCCTTAACCTTAAGAGCTGAAGAGCTATCTCAGGGAAAGCAGTTATTTCCATTAATTACCTAGTAAATATCTCCTGTGTCTACTTTCACTTGGCTGATATTTTCCACCAGTTGTGATCCCAGGTACAATCCTCAGCTGGAGCTTACTTACCAGTTACTTAGAGTGGACTCGAGCCGTGCATTCTCATTTCTACCAGGGATATAAACATTCCACATACAGCAGGGATCTTCAAATCCAGCAACAAAACCAGTAATTCTTTTCGTAATTGACAATAAAAACTATTGTGGTTGTGTACAGCAACTCCTATTTTCTAGAGGCCTTATACAGCACCAACCTTTACTCTATGGAGTCATGCCCACCTATTTTTTATTTTTTTTGCAATGTACACCACACATGGTTTGAATATTGTGTGTGACCATTTTGCCCTCATATTTGGAACTGACATTCAACCAGCTTGACGCATCAGGCCGGAGCTTTGCTAAACAAACACACTTAAATGCAGTGCTGACAAAACTTCCCACTAACCAACAAAGACAAAATTAAGTAGTAGAAGGGGCTATAACACAGAGCTCCAGCCTTTAAAGCAAATGGGTTTGCTGCTGAGACAAAAATATTTATCTGAACAAACAGAAAAAAAATGTTTCTAAGATTAAGTATAGGCAGGTTTGTGTCTACTTCATGCAAACACGAGGAAAAACTCCCAAAGTACAGGACTGTCAAATGATGTCTAAAAATGTATTGGCATGAGTTTGGGATGACCACAATACTCACAGACGGTGGCTGCTGGAAGCTGCTCAACTCTTTGAAATGTTAAAAGTAGGCTCAGCCAAGACAGACAGGCATGCAGCATGTGGAGGAAGTCAAAGTTGCATGATAAACACAGCAAACCCATATTCATTGAAATAACAGCTGCAGATGATCTAAATGTAGCTTTGATAGGACAGGAGGTCACTTGTAAGGAAATAGTTATTCCAGAGAAGTATTGCCCTATAAAGACCAATTTAAAAGTCCCATGTAAAAAGTACTCTTACCTGGCACAAACACTTTCTTTTCCTCTTCCTAATTCAGAAGCCATTCCCTCCTGGGAGGCCAGGAAGAACACTTGCTTTTTGCCTGGAGCAAGAGGCTCCTGCTAAGCTCCCACCTTTGGGAACAGTAAATGCTGTTCTCCTTTAACCAGCTGTGTAATGGGAGGCACCACAGGTTCCAGCCTTCTTCAATCTTATTTAGATGCCAAGAATTTCTACATTCCCAAGGGACTGTTATGACAAGGGTTCCAGTGAGGACATTTGCCTCACTGACTTCAACAGCAGCTTATTCATGTGGGCACCTGTTTAATTGGCCACAGGGGACCTGTGCCTTTGATCAAACAGTGCATTGCTATTGGCTTTGGGAGCTGCTGAACACAGCATCCTCCCTCTTCCTCATCACATGATAGCAGGAAACCTCTGCCTCTCTTTAGAATTTGGCCAAATTATACACCCAGTTAAAATCAAGGATAAACCTCTGCTACTGCTAGTTTTGTTACCAGAAAGCTTTGCAGAAACACTACTGGACTTATATAGTAAGTCAAGTTTAAGGCTCATTTTACTTATTCAGCAGGACTTACAAATGACTTGTCTCTTGACTTCTTTGGAGACATTAAAAGATCTCTGTCAGTTCTTTATGGATAATTATGACATTAAGGCCATGCCATGTCACTGTATTTCACCATTAAACCATTAGTTGTATCCTGCTATGGGAATTTAAACTAAACTAGGGACTAATGGAACACAGCCTGCTTCTCTTTGGAGCAAACGAGAGGGCAGACTATGCTCTTCACAGGCAGCAAGGATGCCAGGAGTGACTGTGCTGAAAACACACCCTCCCAGCTCTGGGGAGAAGGCAATAGGCAGGAGAAACTTGCAGCTGAGTGATATTCAGCCCTTCTCTGCCTCTGAAAGTGGTAAAGCCTTAAAACATTGCAGTTGAAAAATACCTGATCTCTTCTAATTCACATTTTGAAATGAATTAGGCATAGGCAGTGCAACTAGAATATGTACTGCAGAATCAGAGAATCATAGAATGTTAAGGATTGGCAGCGACCCTAAAGACCATCTGGTCCCAACCCACCTGCCATGAGCAGGGACACCTCCTACTAGACCAGTTTGCTCAAAGCTGGATCCAACCTGGCCTTGAGCAGCTCCAGGGTTTGGGCAACCACAGCCTCTCTGGGCCACCTGTTCCAGTGCCTCACCACCCCCACAGTAAAGAATTTTTTCCTAATATCTAAATTAAATTTCCCCTCTTTCTAAGTTACACTCATTCCCTCTTGTTCTATCACTACGGCTCCTGACAAAGAGCCCCTCTCCAGCTTCCCTGTAGCCCCCCTTCAGATACTGGAAGGTTGCTATGAGTTCTCCATGCAGCCTTCTCTTCTCTGAGCTGAAGAGCCCCAAAGCATTCAGCCTGTCTTCCTAGGGAAGGTACTCCAGTCCTTTTATCAACTTCATGACCTCCTCTGGACTTGCTCCAACAGTTCCATGTCCTTCTTATGCTGGGGTCCCCAGATTTGGATGAGACAATGCAGGTGGGGACTCATCAGCACAGAGTAGGGAAGGAGAATCACCTCCTCTGACCTGCTGGCCATGTTCCTTTGGATGCAGCCCAGGATTTGGTTGGTTTTCTGGGCTGAGAGTGTACATTGCCAGCTCATGTTGAGTGACACCTCCCAGGTGTGTGAGGGTCCCTCTGGATGATATCCCTTCCTTCCAGCTTGTTGACTGCACCCACAATATTAATGAGTTCTACCTCACTAGCAAGTTATTGTATTTACCATGAGGTCTGTCCTACAGTGTGACAAATTATTTATTCAGCAGAAAAGCCATTGTTTCTCACCTCATCAATTACTAGAAAAAGTGTTTTCATGTGCTCATCTGTTTTCATACAGCTCTGTTGTCAGTCTTAATTAGGTTCTAATTCTTCCATTGCTAGTAAGCCTTATCTATTTATCCACTTGCAGACAGAGGGAAGTTGTTTTAGAACCCGCCAAATATTCACTGTTTTATTTAATATTGTGAATGTGTATTTTTCTTTACTGACTTGCAAATCCCCCGAGGGTTTCCTCCCTGCCTGTGTCCTGTTACAGGACCTAATGGGATTTATGTATGACATGTTCTGCCACTGTTTTTTCATATTTGTTTCCACAAATCTATTATGCTTGGACAGCTTCAGAAGCAATGATTGTAACTAACTTTCGGTGCCATTCTCATCAATGATAAATGTGAATTGCCATATATCACCTTTATTACAGATTATCTATGCACAGAAGAAACTTAATACTGCTTTGAATTACTGACCTCCTTGATGGATAGATAGCAGTGCTTTGAGATGTTACAAAATGCTTTTCTGTAATAACCAAAATGTTCTACAAAATTGCTGTTTTGTAATTTGTTTTCCATTTTTGCCACTGTCATCTCTTCAAAACAGGAGACTGACAATGTCTAGATTTCATATCTGTCTGTCCAAACCCAATAGTACCACTCATGCAACTGATTTTCATGGTGCTACTGGATGACTTATGAGAGGGAAAAGTAATCTCTGTATTGTCTTTGCAGATTGGAAAAGAGCAGGGAGTATTTTGAAAGAAAAAACATACTTATATATACTGCACACCTCAGGCCTGACGAGAATGGCCAAAGTTTGTGCTGACCCTAGAGGGAGTTTTCCTTGAGTCAGTAAGCTTACTTTTAAACCATATCTTGAGGAGCTGAGGACTTTTTGTATTTGTAAAGTACTATATCCACATTTTAGGGAACTCTGGAATTAGTGACACAAACCTATGACATAACAATCTGTAAATAAAATAAAATACAGACAGAGGACACTGGAAATCACCTAAAATAGCATTAGTGCTTTTCTTTTAGAATAATCCACAAACAAGATTTGGAAGAAACAAAACAAAACAGACAAAGACAAAACAAGAGAAAATAGCCCTGGCAATACTAAATAAGTATCATGCAGGGATAATGAAAGGACTTGCTAGCAGAAATAAAAAATACAAATGAGGCGATGAAAAAGGAGAACATTAAGTATCATCTGTGTTTTAAAACCACCAAACTCTACCTGGCTTTAGCCATAAAAGTGTAATGAAATCTATGAATTATTTTCAAATATGCACAAGAGACTGTTTTCTGGCAAACTCTGTTCGGCTACATAGAGATATGTCTGGAAAGGATGTTACAGATTTTTTTGGAGAAAGAATTTGGTAGTTTTTTTAATTTATTTTTTTTTTAATTCATTAGTTTGTTCTTAGGCTTCTGTGATAAAGATGCCACTAGCACCATGCAGGCTGAAAGCTGGGTGAGCAGAGCCCTGTTTTCATAAGATGCTTGGGCAGCAAGAAACATAAATTCCTGTCATTCAGATGCATCATGCATTGGCATTGCTCAGCATTTCCATCCCTGAAGGCACTTCCTTCTATTTCCTTTAAATTGTGATCTCAAAATTCAGGGCCTGGTGATTTAATCTTTGACTGGCAGTTATGGACTATGTTGGCAGGAGAGCAGGCTGCTGGTTCATACTCATCTTTTCAGCCTTAAGGTGGCTTCTAATCCATATTCTTTTGCTAGAAGAAAGGTCTTTCTGCTGTGTCCTGCCACTGATGCTAAGCATGCAAGGAAACTCAGCCATGGGCTTGTATAGATTTATGTTTTATTCTCTGTTGGTAGAGGGAACATTAAAAGCTGGACTCCAGCTCCAAGAAAAATATAGGTAGAAAATACAGGGCAAGATTGGCCCATATTTTCCTCTTTGCACAACAAATATAAATATACCCCAGATGTAATACCCCAGGCACCAAATAGAACCAGATGCACTTAGGGCTGTGACTGGTGAGAAAGTTATTTTGTATGATCCCTTCACATAAAACAGCTAAAATTAATATTATGAAGTTTCCATTACATTTTAGCAGCCTGGACGTAAAAGCTGTTCTATTTCTAAAATTCTCAGCAGATTAATATTTTTGTAATCATTTACCAAAAAGATTAATTGCCCCATCACATAAATGGGCAAGTAAAATTATAAAAAAATTATTATGTTAGTGTAAAAGGTACTCTTCAATAAAAATAATTATTTTTCTAAATTATTTATATTGGCAAAAAATATAGCATAAGTGACCCCCTATAACAATTTGTGTAAACTCTCTGTAATTTTGTGTGTGTGTGTGTTAGAAAGGGGAGTATACCAAATTAATGAGCATGATTGCCAGGAAAAAGTTAACAGAAAAGCCATAAAGAAACCAATTCCTGAAATTATTGCTTTCTTAACTTTTCATGTTCTCTCTCATAACAACTTCGGATATTGAGGGGATTACGACTCAAAAAATTTACCTAAGGCTTTACCCAGTAAGAGTATCTCAATGAAAGAAATACAACAAAAGCAGTGAGTAAAGAAGCCCCAGGCTGAATATTTGCACCAGATTCTTGGGGACTTATTGGCAATTTCTTTATTTTAGAGGGAAGAGCTGGTGATTTTACTAACGCATAAAAATGCCCTAGAATATTTTGGAAAGTCAGCTCTGCTCCCATTATAACTAGTAAAGTAGATTTGTGGGAAAAAACCCATCCCTTTTTCCTAACTTGCAGGGTCACAGGGAGTGGGTCATTCATCCTGCTAGCAAATCCATAAAAATGCATGTAATCCAGATGTGAAGGCTGTTGGATATCCTGGAAATATCTGCTGTACATCACAGCAGAGCCCCACACGAGGAGCTCTATGGGAATTCAGAGCAAACTGCTACATGCAAAGGGTTGTGCAGCCTAACACAGAAGTGTTGCCAGCTCCTGAAGTCGGGGCAGGTATGGCCTTTCCAGCAGCACACTCAGACTGGGAACCCTGACCCCTCAGCATGGCAAACTCCAAATTATGGTACTTCCATGGCATGTAAGTGTTGCCTCCAGTTCTGGAGTTACCTTTTTGTCAGCTTCTTTGGGGTGTTTTATATCATTTTGCAGGTGAAAAACATAACATCTGACCTGGACAGAGGTGTCTAGAAGCAAAATAGTGAGCCCACAAAAAAGCAATTTATTTCAATTTCTGTGTGGCTCAGTTTTCACCGCGGTGTTCTTGAACAAGCTTTGTGCTTCTGGATACAAACATGCTTCCCACCGTGCTGCTCAACATTATGCCCAATTCTTATGCCCAAATGCTCCAGAAAATAGCCCTTCACTTGGCTTTTTTGGAAGGCTAGCAGAACAAACTTTACACAAACAGTAGATATGGTTACTGCTTTCTTTGAAAACATAAAAGCCTCCAGATTTTACATAATAGAGCAGTGATTGCAAGACTCTCCCAGGATAAGCAAAAAGAGGGCTAATTATTTCTTCTACATAAAGGCATTTCTCCTGCAAAAAGGCATTTAAATACACATCTTTGACCTTCCTGGAGAGAGCCTATCATTCCAATGTTCAAGTAAGCCCAGCTCAAGCAAGCCACACTTAGAGATCACTGATCCTAGCACCTTGCTGGACTCCCATGCAGTGCCCTGTAATTTTATCTGATCTCTAGGAAATATTACTGAGCTGTATTTGTTGTTCTCACTTACGTATTTGTGCACAAGAGGTTTTACACTTGGGTGTTATAAATAGTAACATATTCACATGGGTGCTTAGCAAGTTTCACCTCCCTCGCCATTTTTTTTTTTTCTGAAAACAGGTAAATGACCTGTTTACCCGAAGAGCAAGTACTGAGCTTGTCAGGATGTTTTGCCTTCCTATTGTATAAAGGGTTTCTTCAGAGTCAATTAGCTTCTAACTTCCAGCTGAGCTACAGCGTCACAGAAGGGCACTCCAAAGGCATCTTTATAGAGCAGAGACTAACCTGTATGAGGCAGGATGCAAGAGAACTGGATGCCAGCACCAGAGGGCTGTGGTAAGTATTTTGGAAATTATTTTGGCTTAAGTTCCTACTTAAGACAAACCGATTTGAAGCTTAACTAGAATAAGAGGCACCTACTACATGTTTTATTGTTTCATGTCTTGTACCTCTCTCCAGAAATACTCACTGATAATTTTTTTAATAATAACATTTTAGCATAATAAATTCATTTTCTTTTTGACTGAAAGCTAGGTAGAGCAAAGACAGATTTCAGGATGGCTGACAAACCTTAAGAAGCTGTGTCCTCAGTATGTGACAAATCCTTCATTGTATCTCAGTCTATTCATACAGTCCCAAGTACCCCAAATATCTCCTCTAGCTCTTAAGATTCAGTCTGCTAACTGGAAAAAACAGATTCCAGGTAGGAGATTAGCCCTGCACTAATAATGTTAATTGGAACCTCCCCAGGAGGCGTCAAGAATAAGGAGATGGCATGAAACTTGGGGGACCACCCTAGCTTTATGACAATCCTATAATCCAGCAGGCATTAAAGAACTCTAATGTAATCCCAGTTCTTTCTATAGGATTAAGGATTTGTGAGGTATGAAATGGACAGAGGGAGAAGGAGAGAAAATATTCCTAGCTTAGTGATTATGCATTTCCTTGGCAGAAGAATTCATGAGTTCCTGCTCCAAGGACTGTTTTTGTATTTTAACCAATGACAGTTTCAATAAAAAATCCAAGTACAGAAACAAATTACATCTGATCATCTCTACAGATATTTATCACTGATAGTCATTATCAGTCTTAGCCAGCAAACACTAGGTTGACATCATGTCCTTTCAGATTCTTTACCAAGTTTACTTGTTTGGCATGCAAGAAGGCAAACCATCCAGGGTGCTGCAACACGCAGAAAATTCCTGCTAACTCAGTTCAGAGTAATTAACAGAATTAATCAATTTCAATTGAATGAGATCAAAGAAATCTCCTATCAGTTGACTGTTTAGAATAACTCAAGGAAGATTAATTTCTATCCCAGTGTTCTCTTGATCCCAATAGGTTGTTGATGACAAGAGAGTAGAAAGCAAGCTTTTTATCATCAATCACTTTCATTATTACTTGACTACCTGCTGTGTACAAGCATCCACACATTCCTCTATTTTTAGACAAGAAAGCAACCTGTCAATAAGTGCTGAACTGCTTGCCATTCAAAATGACCACTTAGGGAAGAACATAAGCATAGTGGCTGCTGTGTAGAATATTTAACAGGAAGGTATATATGGAAAAACACAACTTACACTTCAAGTGTCACAACCAGCTGTGTTTCCCTCCAAGTACCATTAAAGCTGTATGCAGCAATTACTGATGTCCTAACAGCAATGCATCCTCAATATACCACTTGCACATACAGGACATCTGTTTTATCTACATGTTTATCTACATATACTGCACTTACACCCTGGCTACAAATCTGGTTATTATTATACAGAATGTATAATGTCAGGCTGGAGGCTGGAGGGTCACGAGCTTGTGAAAGGAATTACATGGTCTAGTTGCCTTCAGTGAGGGAAGACAAGGGTAAGTGGCCCTGTCTTTCTTCTAGTCCAGACTCACATCTCATCACTAACTGTGCATTGATGCAGCACATTTTATTTACACCACTAAAATAAAATCAGCCATCATTATCTCTCTCTTATGGTGATTATTTCTTGTGATTTCACCTCAGCCCTTTCGGGCTTCGGGCTTAGTCAACACAGAGATTTAAGAGTCACCATGCCCTTCAGTGATGCAGTGAGCTTTAGTTAAGCAAAGCAGATGCAGACCAAAGTTAGAGTCTGAGTTCCCTGTGTGGGGAAAGTCAGTCATCCACAAGAGGAACTCACAGTGGTCTTCCTGGAACAGCTAGCAGCTAGGCACTGAGCAACACCAAGGAAAGGAAGTGCACTAAACCCTGTCAAGCTCTGGGATTTAAATCTCTCAAGAGAGGAAGTGTCCACACTTCAGATTTCAGGTGTTGTTTTGGTGGACTTTTTTTAAGTGCTTAACAAGGACAGAGTCAAAAATGAGAAGAGACGGAAAAAAAAGGGAGAGAGCAAAGTCATCACTTAGTGCAAGTCAGTGGCTGAAGCACCCACTCAGGAGACAGGAGAGGAGATCTAGTCTCTCATCTTCTACCTCCCTGTGAACGCTTTAACCAGCAAGCCGTTGGGTGGAGTATTCTTAAGCCCCAAATATTCAGCAAACCGCGTATGATTTCAGCAATAAAGCATTTTCTATTGACATCCATGTCCTAACAGGCCGAAACGGAACACTTCTGTTCCATTTTTATGTGCACCGTATCCAGGCGAATTCCCATCGACTTCAAAGGGAGCCTGGAACCGCGGAGCGGTCGGTTCTCACATCCCGCGTGTCGTGTCTGTGCTTCGGCTGCCCTGCGTGCCTTGGCACGCCCCAGGGTCCCGCTGCACGGAGCCTGCAGACCAACGCCCGCCTGCGGCCTGCATGGCTCATGTTCCAGCTGGGCTTCCCCCGCCATGGGAACCGGCTCGGCGGGATGCAGGGACAGGGCTGGCGCAACCTGGCCCTTGCCCCAGCACAGCAGTGGCAGCCAGCCTGCACCTGCCCCTGAGCGCCGGGAAATGGGAAGCACTCGCACTGACCGTGGCGCAGGAGTAGCCTGCCCGCTGAAGAAGCTGCCATGGGTGTTCAGCAGAGCACAGCTCTCAGAAAGCACTGCAGGAAAGCACAAAAGGCACTAACACAAACTGTGCCTGAAAAAGGTGTATGCATCTCGGGTTTGGATAAAGCAGAATTATGATGAAACTGCCACTTACACATCATATTCCAAATCAGTGTATGAATCAAGCTAAAACACAGTCATATACTAATTTAGAATGCCAATTCTTCAAAGTAAGTTATTCATTTATTCCTTCACATAAATTTTGTCTCTAGTACAGACTACCAAGTTTAGGTAGGTAATATGTGTGCACTGCCTCATTACAATAGCATATATATGCTAAACATTGCGAAGTGCTCTCTATTTCAGTAATTCTTTGAGGTGAAAAAGTACTATTATCTCCATTTTTATCAAAGGGATCTAGAAAACAGTGACTTGAGAACACTATATAAGGAGTTTCCTGTGGACAAGAAATCTTTGGCAGGTTGGGGTTTATCTCTGTGTGTGGTAAATGCGCACTGAGACAACTGGGACATTTTTTTCCTTTGTAGCAGACATTTATCTCTTAAATCTCCAAAACAAAAAATGGATATCATGATTATGGATAGAAAGTTTCTTTCATCATGCACATGTTTAAAAACTTGTGAATTTTATCCTACATTTTTCTCGGTGTTTTTTACAACAGTCATGACTATTTTAATTTTCTTTTTTGTGTATGTGAAATTTCCCTCCTATTTTTTTCCTTTGCTGTCTATATCTTAATTTAGTTTGGAGTTTTCTAATCTATTTTTCTTTCTATCTCCAGATGGTTCCGGCCTTCTAGCTTTTACAGTCTCCCTGGGAGAAGAACCATACATGTTTCCAGTTTCTGTCTCCTTCAATAATAAGTAAAATTCTGTTTTCAAGAGACTGCCTTGCAATTACATTTAGTTTGTATACAGCTGTCATTGAACTGACTTTGTCACTGTACAACCTGGGCTTTTTTCTTTGTATCCAATTTGATTTAAGGTTTCATATTGATCTGGGTATCAATACCCAGTTTATAAGCAACAATACCATTCATGTTCAAGGGCACAGTTCAATCATCTCAAATAGGACTCTATCTGAGTAATCTCTGTGGAAAAATCTTCTTTGCTGTTCAGAATACTTGTACTTAATTTCCTTTTAGGTACAGCTTCCCATAGATAGCTTTGTTTCTTGACGAACTAGTACCACTATCAAAGGCCAGGCATTGTTTTGTTCTCATTTTTTCTGACAAGTTGAAACTTTCACATTACTTCTTCTAAATTTGCTCCATATGAGAACTGAATTGTTGAAGGAGTTTTTAAATTATTTTGTCAATTCTTTTTTTTTTTTACAAAGACTTGTTTGTCAGCCCAATCTTCTGGAGCATCACCTCTTTTCTTTCTGAAACTTTCATTCTCATCCAAAAGTGTTCTCCAGCCTAGCACACTGACACAGCTCCTACTAAATGTGAGTCAGAATCTCATTGCATGTTTCTCTCTCAATTTTGGTCTCTCTACTGCAATCTGATCTCAAAATTAGGATCCCATAAACCGCAAAAGTCAGGATATTTTTTACGTTATTATTTCAAGTATTTCACTTGCAATTAATCCTCTCAGAATTTCATTCTTTCAAAGAGTGTGACTCTCTTGATTTTTTTTCTTTTTAGCACAAACTGGTAATTAGACTGTTCTTCTTTAATTGTAGGTTATTAAATTACATCCACTGCTTCTGGCCTGAGGTTAATGGAAAAAGAAGAGTAGCTAGCTTTTTCTCACCTCACTCTTTAGAAACTTTTCTTTTTGAAGGGAAAAAATGCTCCTTTAATCCCTCTTCCCAATGAATTTCGTGAGAAGTCCAGTTGCAATAATTGTAGTCCTTACCTGCTATTCCAAGTCCCTCATCCCTCACATTTTCCTTTGCTTTTCTGATACCAAATGCATACTGCTTTTGCTGCTTCTTCTTCAGATACCATAGAGTGCTTTTAGTGGTAATTGCTGCAAGTGCCTGGGTTGGATCTTATAACCCTGATGAATCTTTCTAATGTCAACAGCTAAACTACCAAATATGTAGCAGGGATATTTAGCACTGGAGCTTGGGAGAAGTGGAAGCTGAGGTTTCTCTTCTTGCATTTGGTGTTGCTCTGCTCTGGTTCAAAGCAATACATTGCAGAGGGAATGTTACACTTCTGACTTAGACTGTTCAGGGTCCAATTGAGCTTTAACCCTTCCTTCAGCCTGAGTCTGAGATAATCTTTGTGGCCACAGGGGAGAGGAAAGAAATTTTTACTAGCAGTTGGTCTCCAATAAGTGGGTGGGAAGAGTTAGTACATTATGAATGGAACCCAAAGTGTCCAGCCCCTTGAGCAGAAAGCCACCAAACATCACATATTTGTGGTACTGATCCTTTCAGATACCTACAAATAGCACTACCCATGTTGGCCACTGTGTCCTGGTTCCTGATCCTCGTGTCACCACTGTTTGAATACAAAGATGTGCCACATAATAAGCTCAGCCCTTGTAGTCTGATTCAACCAAATTTATTAGAGGTTCTGTTAAATCCACCATTTTGTTCATACTGATTATTTTTGCTAGTAACAACAGTATGTAGGAGGTGAGGTTTGGCCAGCATGTGCCATCAGAGTGCTGTATGCCAACCCTGGTGAAGTGTCAGTGAGAAAAGTGCACTTAGTTCTAGTCATCAGCAACCCACAGAAGTTAATACAAAGAGGAACACTAAAGATTTCTAGATTAATCATGTCAAAAGAAACTGGAAGAACTCAGCTCCCTTAGTCTGGCAAAACGAACGCGGAGAAGACATCTGATTGCTGTGTGTAGATCAATCAGAGTCTTTTTTGAGCTAAGAAACCATGTTGGCAACAAAATCAGAATTTATTCTGTGAATAAATTTTGGCTGGAAATCACAAAAAGCAAGAGAAGAGCCAACTTTTGGAGCAATCTCTCAATAAGGAGGATGAGAACAAAAACTTAACATAGTAAAATAGAGGGTGGCCAATTTATAAAAAAATGTTTCTCTGACATGCTGCCTGCAAAAACAGGAGTTTGGTCTCAGAGGCTCAAGGGAAAGGTGGTCAACTTTCTTGAACCCATAAATCTCATTCTCTAGTCATCACAGAGCCACATAGACTTCAGAGAGCTGTGGGGAGAGCAGATAGCTCAGCAAGCCCTAGATCCTTTAGTGTTCCCTGGTGGGTTTGGGCTGGATGGCCTCTGTTCCTCAGCAGCCTCCAAACCAGTGCAGCCCAGTGCCACATGAGCACTGTGACCCCAGCAAGGGAGTTCATCTGGCATGCAGCTCAAAAAAAACCCCCAAGTCCTTCATTCCAAACCCTGCCAGCCACACATGGAGATGTAACATTCTTCCATCCCACAGCTCTCAGGTACCAGACTGTGTCTTCTCCAGACTGAGAAGAAAATTCATCTGGAAGAATATCTTTTGGAATAAGATTTTTTATGAGTACTTGTTCTCTGATCTTCTGTAATTTTAGCAACAGTAGCATTAAGAACTACAGTGAAGACTGAACATTTTTATGCTAAATTATTATCATCAGGGTTAAATGCTGTACTGATAATTTAAGAAGATTGGAGATTTAAGATGCAATAGCAGTGTCCTGAACTGCATGTTCTACCAAAGCCAAAACACTCACAGCAAGTAAGTGTCAAAGCCAAGGGTATGTGCCATTTATTAATAGAAGATGAAGCTATTGCTGAGTTAAGAAGTAGCCTCAAGTTACTAGTATAATTAAAAACTGTGATTAAATATTAAGATGAATAAAAAAAATTAAATTGTGAGCTGTCAAAGTGCCAAGTAAATAATTTAAAGACAGATTTAAAAAGCAGTGGGAACACCCTTTTTCTGCTTCGTATTACTAAACCCTTCTAATCTAATCCTCACATTCTTCTCTGATATTTGCATATGTTAGCAAGGTTACTTTCTCCTACAATTTATTTCTGTTTATAGTATGTGCTTGTAAAATGCAGAAGAGGCTGTGCTTGTTCCTATATGAAAAAGAAAAAACATATCATTGGGAATAGGAGGACAACCCTTTCTGGGGCAGTCACAGAACTGAACAAAATAGATGTTTGTGGACAGAGCAAGGAAAATGAATCCGAAAAGTAGATATGGGCTGACTGCAAGTTGTTTGGTTATCTAAATGTTTTCTTTTCAGGACTTTTCCATCTCCATTTTCTCTGCTGTTACTTTGGATAAATAATACCCTTTTCTTCTTTCATCAAAGGGTGTCAGAGGCTGATGATGATGAAGAGGAAATAAAAAGGAAGGCAATTGCTGGCACTAAACTAAAAGGAAGTGTGTGCACTGACTGCACAGGTAGTCAGGTGGTCAGAAAATGGATTACTGTCAGGGCCCTCACCTGGAATATTGAATAGTCAAGAGACAGTTTTATTCTGCTTGATCCAGCACCTTAGCTAGCCTGACAGTATCAGGAAGCCGCACTGTTGTGTCCATGGTGGAGCTGAAATGCAGGTTCATGCCAGATGTGCATTCATGATGCCTTGCTCTGTGTCCTACCAGCCTGGGTGAGGACACTGGTCTTTCATGAGTGTCATACATCCCTAGGTGCTCTCTCTGAAGAGATGCACATAGACACTCACAACTAAAATACAGGGTGTAGTTGTATCCATGCAGAAAAACTGTGCATGGNATATCTAATACTACTAAACTTTTCTTGAGGCCTTTTGTAGGATGCTCTGGTGCTTCAGATCAGACATTGACTACTTCCAAATGTTACTGTAATAATTTTAAGGAATTTTGAAAAACATTGGTCAAGAAGAATTAGAAAGCACAGTTGCATATATAATCTGGCCTGGGACCAAAGTGGAAAGATGTATATTTAGAAATAGCTTGATTGGCATTCTCACACTTTTGCCACAATCAAGTGTCTTCATACCATCAGCAAACAAGGAGATGCTATGTGCTACTGCTTCCCCTGTTTTTGCTGCTCAGAACTGAGTCCTGTTTAAGCCTGTGACAATTGCTACCTGAAGCCACAGCTGTGGCTTTCCAGTGGTTCTGTGAGTTAATGAGAAAGAGCCATTCAGCCTGTGAAATAAAGGCCACAAAACCAAAGGAGAAAGTGACAGTACTTGTCCTCTCTAAGGTAGGCTAGAATTCTTGTCTTTACCAAAGTGTATGACACGAAAGCAGAATTAATTGTAAATTTCAAATGAAATCAATACTGAAGCTCAGTGAAACCAGCATTTCACTACAGATGTTTAACAAGACAGCTTTTCTTTTTCATTTCCTGGGCCCTGCACATGAACTGTGATGCCATTTGCCTGTACAGCAAGTGTTCTGGGAATCTTACTTACAGCTGCTGCAATAGCATTTGTTCTCTTGCTGAATCAATACATCCTGATATTAAAAAATCCAGAAGAAGGTGATACATTACAACCTCTGCCTTTTTACCAAAGGTAGTAAAAGATAATTTAATGAGCAAGGAATTTGTAGCAATTGGTATACTTCTGGTATTCATCAAAAATACACAATATATAAAAAAAATTGCATCTGAAAATCCTATCCTTTATATGAATAAGAAGGAAAAAACTGTTTTAGCATAAGTAAAATCCTCAGAGAGAAGAAACCATATGTTACCAACCTTGCAAAATACACCTCTTTGGTCTTTTATATGCTCCATTCCATTGATCTTGTCTTTATGCAGACTATAAGGAGGCTAGGATACTTATATTCAAGAATCTAATTCAGGTGCCTATTCAACTGAGAGAAGTATCCAGCAGAAGGGGACAGCTCCATGAAAAGCTCACCCAGGCTGCTAGTGTGTGGTAAAAAGAAGGCACACAGATGAGGAATGAAGTCCTGTACAGAAGTTTTCTATAAGTTACAGATGCTACTGCTTCCACAGAGAACTGAGCACTTATGCAGGGACGAGAACATCATCTTCACAAGTGCAAAGCCACGGAGTAGGGTGGCTTAAAAGATCATATTTAAAACTGATGGATATGTCTCTCAACAGAGATATAATGACAGGAAATAAAAATGCTTCTACATCCAGGAAACATGCTTATCAACAAGCTTTGCTAAAGTATTTGGGATTCCTAGTAAAAGCTCTCCGGAAATCCTGGATTTAGGTGTGGGTGGAGAACAGCTTCTCCACAAAAACTCAAGTATATTTAATGGTGTAGGCAGACAGAACTGTGAAGGGACAGGGATGGCAGAACTGTGGATGCCTCCAGCTGTATGACTTGAGAGTGTGTTGTAAAGGAGCCTTTCTGACAGATCTCTAGGCAAAAAATCACCAGTTCTTCAGCAGAGGATCATTCCTTGCACAGGTTGAGAGTGAGGGAAAGTCTACTATTTTCTATACTTAACTCTCAAACATTCCTTCAAAATACTACAGCTAGGTAGGCTTTTGTCTGGAAACCTCTGTTTTGGCTTCTCAAAAATGTATTTACTGACGCATTGTGCACTTTTAAGCTAAGTAAATCTGTTTCCTATAATCTGTGGGAAAAATTATGGGATGGGAACTTTACTGAGCTTATTCAACCTTTCAGAGTGCCTTAGCCATGCACAGTTTTTCTGCATGGATACAACTACACCCTGTATTTTAGTTGTGAGTGTCTATGTGCATCTCTTCAGAGAGAGCACCTAGGGATGTATGACACTCATGAAAGACCAGTGTCCTCACCCAGGCTGGTAGGACACAGAGCAAGGCATCATGAATGCACATCTGGCATGAACCTGCATTTCAGCTCCACCATGGACACAACAGTGCGGCTTCCTGATACTGTCAGGCTAGCTAAGGTGCTGGATCAAGCAGAATAAAACTGTCTCTTGACTATTCAATATTCCAGGTGAGGGCCCTGACAGTAATCCATTTTCTGACCACCTGACTACCTGTGCAGTCAGTGCACACACTTCCTTTTAGTTTAGTGCCAGCAATTGCCTTCCTTTTTATTTCCTCTTCATCATCATCAGCCTCTGACACCCTTTGATGAAAGAAGAAAAGGGTATTATTTATCCAAAGTAACAGCAGAGAAAATGGAGATGG
>VZRX01007037.1:0-183124 GCA_013398075.1 Notiomystis cincta
TATCTATCCATCTATCTATCTATTTCCTACCATTTTTATAATACTGGGATAGATAGATGGATAGATAGATAGATAGATAGATAGATAGATAGATAGATAGATAGATAGATAGATAGACAGACAGATAGATAGATACATAGATAGATACATAGATAGATATAAATGGACACTCTAACAGTTTCAACAAATTGCTGACTTTTAGTTGTTTTCACACATTTAACATGGCTACATACAGGACATCTCCTTAAATTCAGCAGTGGCAGACCTGTACTAGTGTTTTTCAAGCTGTCACACTGCATGTAGCACCTTACACAGCTGAAGGAGAAGCAGTCACAGTGCTGGTCAGCCCAAGTATTGGAGAATCACAGCACAGTTTGGGTTGGAAGTGACCTTTTAAGCCAACTATTCCAATTCCCCTACCACAAGCCAGGCCACCTTCCACTAGATCCTTTGCTCAGAGCCCTATTCAAAAAGACTTTGAATGATTCCAGGGATGGCACATCTACAACCACTGTGCCAGTGGTTCACCACTCCCAAGGTAACATCTTCCTCATATCTATTCTGAGACACAAACACTCTGCATCTTCTGGCCTTATGGATTATGGACTGTTCCAGGTTATTAGGAACTACAAACATGGTCAACTTAGCTGATCAAATGTATTTATCTTAATGGACATTTTAAATTATTAATTTCATGATGGATCAATTCTCTGTTCTGGAGGTTTTCAAGGCTCTGTTTGGCAAGGCCATGACTGATCTATCTACTTAGCAAAAGTTCTGTTTCAGGCAAAAGAGTAGAGAAGAGGGTTTAGAAACTTCCTTCCACTCAATGTTTCCATGACTTTAAGATTCAAGGAGCTCCCTGTTGAACCTTCTGCAGAACAGGCAGCAGAAATTTTCTAGCAGAATTTCCTTCCTTAACATCCAAATTTCTTTCTGAATTGGGATTTACTTTCTAAAAATCCCAGTCTGTCTTTATTTAAAAAGATCTGGAAAAGAGAAATTATTTTCTGAATTAGAAAATTACTTTAAAATTTAGTTTGCCTCACAGTTAAAAATATGATTGCCATTTTTTGTTCCAAATTATAGCAAATTTTGAGGGGTTATGTCCAGTCTTGCATCTGCTCTCCCTTGAATGTTTTGTCTGGTATGTTTTGTATCAGCTTAATAAGAAACAATGGCAAAGATGATGGGGTTTGACAGTATTGCAGCAAGTTCTAAGATTTCACCAATTACTGTTTATAGTAAATACTGAAGTCCTCTGAAGAAGGGCATGAAACAATTGGTGTAACTCTCATCTCCTGTGGTTTTCTAGAGTCAGTGTCACTGACTGCTCATGTGCCTCCAAGACCA
Source organism: Notiomystis cincta (assembly GCA_013398075.1). Taxonomy (NCBI): domain Eukaryota; kingdom Metazoa; phylum Chordata; class Aves; order Passeriformes; family Notiomystidae; genus Notiomystis; species Notiomystis cincta. Next base: position 1,354 of record VZRX01007037.1, read on the forward strand.
CTCTGACTTAATAAGGGACAATGAATATGAATGGTGTTGCTTAAACATCATCATCTTTCCTCAGAGAAAAATGTCTTCATTTGTGTGCAAAAGTTAAGTTGTAAGTTAGCTGTGGGTTTGTTCTTTCAAAATAGAGAATATTGGCAGCCGAATTACATTTCAAGAAAGCCCAAATTGTTCTTTACCTCCAAAAATTGAGCCAATCACTTGCACAATGAATGTGGAAGGCTGGGAGAATCCAGTCCTATTTCCATTGAAGAGATTCAGAGATTCCCCATGATTTTAATGGCAAGACTGATATTGAAGGGATTGGATAAACACAAAATGGAACTGAAATGCTGAATACAGTCACTACTGTTTTAACATTTCATTTTTATATTCACCTTGTTCATCTGTTTGAAGCTCAAAACAAACACAGATTACTTTCCTTTGCATCCTCACACAATTCTGGATGTAGAAAAAAATGCTCAGTGAAGGGGATGCTGTAATGTCCAAGTGAAAATCAAAGCCGTCCATCAAAAGCATTTAAATGAGTGAGAAAATTAGAAAGTCTCCATGTAGGATCAATTGTCTGCCTATTCAGACATATGAGAACATAAACCTGTGTCACAACCCCCAGCCAACTTTTCCCAAATCTTTCACTTTATTTAACAATATGCTTGAGTCACATTTGAATTTTTATTCATTTTCTCCTGACTTCTAAAGGAGTGCATGGAAGGTGGTAGAAAAAGAATTTTGTAAAAGCACCAACCTGATAGAATGCCGCTAGGGAAAAATATAACATGGAGCAGAGATAATAATAGCCTGTCTGTCCTTCAGCAATGGGCTACAATAAAAGTTGAGAATCCTACGTGAGAATAACTATTTAAGCCTAATCACCTTGACATATAATGAGATTGAAAGGGGATGGCAGACAGAAAGAGGGGAATCAAAGTTTCTGCTTATTGAAGTGCTCTTTTTAACAACAGTATTTATTTCACCTAGGCTGAGTAAAAACTGTGACTTACCATAGGCTGTCTCAGGAAAAGCAGCAATTTGTAATGAACGGGGTTTTTTTCCCCTGCTCACATTTTTAAGCGGATCTACGTAAAAATATGAAAACCCAGAAAACAATCCTCTACAAATTGAATTTCTTTAAAAGAAATAAAACATAAGTGAAAAAAATAAATGAAACAGCACCATTATTTGGATTACATTTATCTTTAATCCACTTTGTCCTCTATATGAAATACAGTATGAAGACATCTGCCAATATTTTAAAGGCTTCTGCCTGTGTCTGAATTATGTTTTTAAATTAGACCCTAAAGCTGCATTCTAATGCATTACTTTCATTTACTGGAGTATGCATATACTATCATACTACTCCCATGACATTCTTTATTTAATCAGTCTGAGAGCTGTACAGACTCATATCTATTCCCACATAAATCTCTGCCAAATACTGCTGACTTTTAAATTTAACCTCACTGCAATGAATGACCTCCTTGGGAAAAAAAAATGTATAAAATGGACAAATATTTTGGGGGAAGAAGCAATCTTTTTGGATAATCAGTGGTAGGTATGCAAATCTGCCTGGTTCAGAATGGAGGTGGTGTCCTTGTGGTGAATAGGAACTGCTGCAGTAAACAACTTTAGCCTTTCCTATTAAAGGTTAGGGAGAGTGATTGATATGTTTGACAAAGAAATGTAAGGTCAGGAGCAATAAAGGCAATCTGTTCTTTATACAAAAAGTACATGAAAAGCAGTACATATACCAGGTATTCTCTAGTTGGTGTTGGTGCACCTGCTATTTTGGAATAATAAATGCAGCTGAGTCCCATTGCAGCTTTTGCAGGTAGGAGGGATCACTGTTAACTCACTCTGTTCTCTGATCATCAGTTCTTCTTTAAATAGAAGGTGGTCTCCTAATCAGCTGCTCCTTGAGCCTATTTCAACCCTGCCTTTTTTTTTTTCATAGCAGTTAAGATGCAAAAAAATCCACAACTACCCCAGTCATTTAAGTGGAACTTGAAGGAAAGCACTATGAGGTTTCAGGTAAGGGTATAAGAATCTGCCCAAATAATTTTAGTCTTGACTTGGGCTAAGGTTATCAGAAGTCTAGATTAAGGATATATCATGACATCATGTTAGAAATGTCTGTTCCTAATGTTTAGGATTTGTGTATATATTTTCTGTAAGATTCTAGGTGGACTTACATTTTCTTAAATTGGAATAAATACTACTTAGACCACCGCTACAGGTCTTTGTTTAAATTATCTATGAGTTTTAGTTCCTCATCATCCAGTGAGCTCTGAAAGCACAATCTCCTGCCACCAACCTTCATCCTCTACAGTGAAGGAAACTACAGATGTCATGGCAGCTCTATTAAATTACACATTCACCACAGATAGTTCATTGTGGACCTCAGTAAGTGAATGTGTAATATTAACATTTCCTTTATAGCACAATTGACTTACAGTACACACATACACACAAGTAACTTAATAGCAACAATTGCACAAAGAAACCCAAGGAACCTCACAAAAATAAACTTACTTTTATCAGTCAGATAAGTTGGGGTAATGTGTTTTCCCCCAATGCAGATATATTTTTCTTACATTGAAGGCAATAACAGACAACACAGGCATCATGCATTTCTGATAGCAGCCAGTTATTGGAATTGTAGAAGACAAAAGACCTTGAAATATTATCTAGACTTTTCTCTACTTGAAAACAGGAGTAGATATACTTGAAGTGTTCCTGAAAATTGTTTTTCTGTCTTGCCTTTCAAAACTTCCAGAGATGGGACTTTGGTGGCTTTTTGAGACAATTTGTTCTGCTATATCATGATCTTCTGCTCCTTGATTCCTCTCAAATTTTCCAGTTTTACTAGACTGTTTCAAAGCAGTTTAAATCATGTAAACTGGACTAATATGACTGACTCCTTTTTTTTTTTTTTTAATAGAAAAAGATTACCTCTAACTACAAAGTATTCCTTTCTTCTTGAACCCTAGCCACATTTAAACTGTGGAAACAAGGTTTAACCAAGGTGGGTCCAATACTGCCAACAGAATCTGAAAGAGTACTTCATCAGCAGGGATTTAGGCAACTCACATACATGCCCAGGACCACAGAAGAGCTTCAACAGCTGATGCCCTACAACTCCCACTGTTGTTGTCCTCCTGCAGTGTAATCATAAAAACACATCTGCGTATCAGGATATTCAGCTGACATTCCCATTTCTATGATGAATATTCTATGTTTAATGGATCCATGCCAAAACTGGAACATCTTCTTTGACAGACCAGCCTGCTTAATGATCAACATCATCATCAGAACTAGGTTCTGACACCTAAGATCAGGGTCTGCCTGTGTGTTAAATGTTTCTCACTAAAAGGACCTGACTTTTTAGGGGGGGTGAGGGTGGGGAGTGTGTGTCGCAGAGAGAAGTTTCTCATGCCTAGTAAAGTTTTCAGTAAAAGACAGTTATTAGTAATACATTTCCAATCTGCCTGCACTGCCTGTGTTAGAAATAGGGGAAAGGAAAGGAAGAGCTTTCTTGCAGCTGGGCTCTGGAGTCAGTCAGACACTCATTTTGTGGAAGAAAGGTGGAAGCACCTTCTGTAGTCCCTCCTCAACTGCAGCTCACTTTCATCCATACTCCATGTCAGACATGGATGGGAATCATAGAATAATTTATATTGGAAACGACCTCTAAGTTTGCTGAGTCCAACTGTTAAACTAATGCTGAAAAGTGCACCACTAAACCATGTCCCTAAGTTGCTTGTCTTTTAAATACCTCCAGGGCTGGTAATTAATGCACTTCCATCATCAGTTCCAATGTTTGACCATCTTTTCTGTGAAGAAATATTTCCTAACATCCAACCTAAGCTTTCCTTGGCAGAAATTGAGCTCATTTCCTCTTGTCCTGTCACTTTTTACTGGGAGAAGAGACAAACCCCACCTGTCTGCAACCTCCTTGAAGGCAGTTGCAGAGAGTGATAAGGTCGTCCCCTCTGCACCTCCTTTTCTCCAGGCTAAACAATGACAGCTCCCTCAGCCACTCCTTATAGGACTTGCTCCTAGACCCTTCACCAGCTCCATTGCCCTTCTCTGGACATGCTCCTCAATATCCTTCCTGTAGTGAGAGGCCCAGAACTGGACACAGGACTCAAGGTGTGGCCTCACAAGTGTTGAGTACAGGAGGACAATCACTGCCCTGGTCCTGCTGGCCACACCATTGCTGACACAGGCCAGGATGCCATTGACCTTCTTGGCCACCTGGGCACACACTGGTTCGTGTTCAGTTGGCTCTCAACCAGCACTCCCAGACCCTTTTCCACTAGGCAGCTTTCCAGATGATATTCCACAAGCCTACAGCGTTTTGGGGGCTTGTCGTGACCCAAGGACCCAGTAGTTTGTCTTGAACTCCATACCACTGGCCTTGGCCCATCAATCCAGCCTGTCCAGGACCCTCTGCAGAGTCTTCATAGCCTTCAGCAGATCAACACTCACACCCAGCTTGGTGGCACCTTCAAACTGATTGAGGGTGCCCTTGATCCCCTTGTCCAGATCATTGACAAAGATTTTAAACAGGACTGTCCCCAGTTCCAAGCTCTGGGGAACACCACTCATGGCCAGTTGCCAATGGAATCGAACACCACTTGCCACCATTCTTTGGGCTTAACCATGCAGCCAGTTTTTATGCAGCAAACAGTGTACCCCTCAAGCTGTGAGCAGCCACCTACCCTCACAGTCCTCTGACTGCAACAGTGGCCACAGACATTTGGCTTAAGGGTCCAATAGTTTGGATATAGTGTGAGCTGGGACATAACCTTGGGCTCAAGGGAAGGATCACAGAGATTTCTAGCTTAATAGAAATCATCAGCATGCTGATCCTGAAAGCCTGAACCTCTCCTTCTGCCTTCAATGTTCCCTTTCTTTCACACTGCGCACACATTCAGTCTCATCTCTTTAAATCTTCCATTTCATCATCTTTTTTCTTCTTCAGGGCATAAATCTACCCAAAGGTCTTAACATAAATGCCTGTCCTCTGGACTGAACCCCTCTTTACAGCTTTACACATCCCACAGAAATAGATTTATTTATTTCAGTAGGTTTATCCTCTGAAGCCAGGATTTTCCCATTTAGATTCAACTCTCAGGAGGAAAAACTTGCAGCACAAGTCATTACATATATCCAGGCAATGACTCTCAGCTGCCAGAAAATTGTAGACCAATGGGACATTGCTGTAATCTCTGATTCCAACTGGTCCATGCATTTTCTGTGGTTGTGCATAAAGAGACTCAGTCATGTTCATTAAGTTTGTTGTGAAACCAAGTGTTTAATATCTGTAATTCCAAAGGATCAATGGGAAGTTAAATTGAGTGAAACTAGTTTTGAACTTGTGCAGTTTCAGAGAAACAGCAGCATCACATATCTCAAAAGAACTCACATTTTCAATGTAGCACCATGATTTCAAAACTATTTCTACTGTTTTGGGCTGATGAGTGTTTTTCATTGTTGTTAATTTGCTTTTTAATGAACAGCTTCACTGTGCATGTTAAGAAACTACTGAAAAAAAACCAGCTGCAATGAGTAGAAGCATTTCTTATTTCTTTTACTGATAAATTATCAACCACAATATATTATTTGAAAAGTCTTGTCAGCAAGAAAGTTGAGTGAGTTTCCTTTTGTATACCTTGCTTGCATTTTCATGCTATTAAAATACAAGAACAAAACCACATTGGGAATGCATTTGTCTTTAGTAATAGTTTATTGTGGGTTCTTCTGTCCAGTTAGGTACAAATTACCTGATCCATTGATTTGAATGTATTGGAAATAGTGACTGCACTCTGTTTCTTTCTGTGCAGTGCTATTAGAGTGGTCTCTCTCCTTTCCCTGAGAGGGTTCCAGGGCCCTGAGGACACAAGAAGCACTGAGTGTTGCAGACCAGTCGCCCCAAACTGTCCCCCACTGGACCATACCCCAGGATGCCATGTCAGCCCTCCAGGGCCAGCAGTCCCTGCCCAGAGATGCCACAGCAGGGCTGACCTCCAGTTCACTGCAGCCCAGCCCTGCAGCATCAGGGCTTTTCTACCAAGCCCTGTGCACCCAAGGACTCCTGGTCCCACCCCCAGGGAGGTGCTGACACCTGGGGCAGAAGCTGCCCTTAACTGTCCCCAGCTGTCCTGCTCCTGTCCGAGGGAGTGGATCACTCCTAGGCTGTGTGAGTAATTTATGGAAAATGCTACTCTCTGCCTCTGACACATTTTCTCTATCTGAATAGGGGTAAAAGCATTGAGTCCAGGATGGGCTCCTCGGCTCAGGAAGCATGAAGAGAAGTGCCTTGATAGCAGAGACAGGCTGTCAAGAGGCAGCCTGCATCAAACACCTCTTTTCTGTATGCTTTAGAATTTGTAGATTTTCAGGTATGCTGATGCTGCTGATGTAAGATGTAGTCAATGAGAAATTATAAAGAATTTTGAACAGTCTTATAAATGAAAATTAGAGAAATGCTAATACATATGAAATGCATATATTTCTTTGGAAATTTCTTTGCAAATTTCACTTGAAAGTGATCATCTTTCCATAGCAATTTAGGACAATGGTATAGTTCTATATTATCTTAGATTGTTTAGGAAACCAAGCAAACTGCAACTATTTAAGGCTTGGGACTCTTTAATACCCTGGTTTCTTAAAAGTACTCATGTAGTTGCCTTGAATTCTGAAAGATGAAGAATCCTTGAGAATGCTGTCTGAAATAAACTGTAAGGAATATGTCATTGCTAGTATGAGAAAAGATACATTCCATCCTATTCTAGGTGGAATATATGCCTCCTGTTAACTGAAAAGGGTTAGGCACTGGGGTGAATGTGTTTCACACCATGCCTTGCAAATTAACAAATTAGAACTTGTTACTCCATCAGCTGGTACCTTCATAACACCTCTTTCTTGAAAAGGGACTCTGAAACTTCAGGGGGCCTTGACAAGACTGGATCATGGCTTTTTTAGTTAGTTTAATTGTTTTTACCTTGTTAGTAGCCAAAAATCTCTAGAAATACTACAGTGTCCCAGTGGACTCTTTGCAGTTACACTTCCTCACATGGGACAGGTCTGGAATGGAACAGAGCAGAGCTGTTTCACCACCAAGGATGCATCCAGACTGTACAATAGAAATAGGAGCTGAGTGAAAGCAGTAACACTGTTGTCTCCAATTAGGAGTTAGGAAAAGTGCACTTTTCCCTTTCATTCCTCTACACTTTTCTTTTTCCTTGTGGATCTGTGAAATAAAATACTACTAAAAAGAAAAAAAATCTACATTTGCTGTAAACCAGTAATGAACCTGTGTTTTTTGTCTTTGTGGCTGTGGTGGTTTGTATGAAAAAAGGTTAGACAAAGGGTATTTGAACAGCTTGTCATGAAGAAGAGAAGAGAGCAGGAGAGGTTGTGAAAGGAACATGGAGCCAAATGCCTACATTACCCTATATTTTATTAATCATAAAATGAATCAAAAACATTGAAGAAATTTCTAAGTCTCTACTCTGGGAGCCTACAAAATAAAATTTCTTTTCAACAGTGTCTGCCTTGCATTTTGCTGCCAGCCTAGACATGATCCCATCTAAGCAGCAAACCACAAGAACTGTGGTTAACTCATGATATACTCCTTGGAGGCAGTTTTTCCCAAAATAGTAAATATCATTCCACACCATATTTTTTTTCTACAAATATCATTGTTCTTCATTGCCACAGTGGATAATTGTACACGGATGAAATAGAAGCAATTTCCCATGATCAGAATATCATAGTAAAATGTAGCAGATGTTAATAAATATTATTAAAATAGAATGGCATATTTTTAAGGCCAGAAGGATCTGGTCTTATCATTTAGCCTGAACTCCTGTTTAAGAAATGTCACATAGTCCCAATTTGTCACAACTCTGATTCCTGTACTGCCAACCCAAACTCAGCAACTGAACAAATAACTAACTTTTAATTTAAAAAAAGAAAAATCAAGAGGTATGGGAAATTACTTTGATATTGGCTGGTTTTCTTATTCTGTAAACAGCACATGGCCATGCAGTGTCCAGTACAGTATGTACAGCAATATGGAAGTGTTTTCTTGGCAACAACAAGAAAGTAAAGCAAGAGATGTCCAAAGGAACATAAGCGGAAGGCTGCTTGCTGATGGGCAAGATAAGTCTCCCCACCGAATTAGCCTACTTTGTCATTCCAACTGTTGAAAACCTTGTATTTTCCAAGATGTAATTAATATTCACTTTGAAGATGCTTTTAATGAGCTATGGATGCTAAGTTATTCTCTAACAGCTTTCCAGTTGTAAGTAATGATTCATTCAGAGAGTAACAGATTCAGCTTTGGAATGTCCCATCTTACCGCCCAGTCTTGCTATGCTCCTGCCAGCAAAACTCAATGTCTGCAGTGGTCGACCAAGCCATGTGGCACTAGAACTGTGTAGTCTCTTGATATTAACCTGGCATCTAGCCTCCTTATTTCAATATTCCTCATTTCATGTTGCTATTAAGGTAGACTATTATTCCAGTATTATACAGCACCAAAGGACTGTTCAGTCCAGCCATTAATATTCATAGCTAAGTGTTCTACTTCATGCATTTTCAAGTCTCAGGGAAAGAAAAGACATTGAGGATTTTATTCCATTTCTATCCCTATATGTACAAACGTGTTCAGTTTATGGCCCTGGAGAGAAACTTTTCAGCTTCCAGAAGTGCATACATAGCCTGGAATGTGAAAATGTGGTTGTTTTCTTTCTCTGGTATTCTCTTTGATAATAAAGATTGTACAGTCACATAGCTGGCATTTTTACTAGTGACTCATAAGAAAGAATAGAATCCAATTTTCTTGTCCTTAACTATCTTGGCTTTGATGCTGTAGTAAACAGAAAGCACTTATTGTCAGACAAGTACGTAGATATGATTCAAGGATAGAGGTAGCCACAGATCACTTCAGGGGAAAAAAAAATAGTGAGAAGAACAATTAGTGAAGCTTGATTTGTTACAGGCTTCTTTCGGGCATCCCAGCAAATTTCTTCTTTCCCCGTCTCCTAAATCCTCTCCTCATCTGTTGGGCTGGATCCATGTCAATTCTTCTTGAAACTGAATAACAGGCTCCTTCATTTACAGAAAGTGAAGAAAGAAACAACTCTTCCAGAGAAAGAAATACAAGCAAAGAGAAAATACCATTATAAACCCTTAATTTCCTTGAAAAAGCAATCTAGAGTATGTTTGGTATTCTAGCATTCTGGAAGTGAGTTGAGGCCCTAACCAATTCTCTGTCCTGGTGTATTAGGTTCTGTTAGGACATGAGGAGAGGGAAGAACTCTTTCTATCTGGTTATGTCCTGCAGGTTGAAGAGGAGCACATTCAGCTAAAAAAAATTATCATGGGTCATGGTCCCCTTACTATAAGGCTTTGTCTTGCATTTTCCCCTGAAAATTCAGTCTCCCATGCAGTTTCAACTACCAGCCTTAAATCAAGAATTAATTCAGAAGTTCCTAAAATGTGTTTCATGTAGAAAGTCAGAATAGATATCAAGTGATTTCTTCCAGTTTTAAAGTGTCTCAGCTGAAGAACTGCACCTAATCATGTGAGTAATTTCCTCATTCCAAGTAGTTATGTTTACAAGAATCAACATGTGTTCTCAAATACTCGTTATTAGTTATATCCATTCCATTTTCTTTACCATTATCAAAGAGAACACCAGTCTTTTCCATTTGTGGAGAATCATATTTGCAAAGGTTATGACCACAAATGCTGATAAATGTTCAATATCAGAGCTTGGTCAAATTGTAATAAGAAGGTCTCCATATATACAATATTTCAGAACTACTATGTTCAAAATCCTTTTGGCCTGCAATTCACCTTAAGAAATTCAATTAAGAGCACTGTGTCACTGCAGTCACTGTAAATGAATCTTTGTACAGGATGATGGTCCTCACATTTCTGGAAGGTAGTGCAGAAATCCCCACTACAATTTTTCTTCTTAGCTGTTTCTTCTATTTCAAATCAGCCTTTATGAATAGTTTGGAAAATAAAACTTTTCTGAGTAAACACACCTTTATTGATAGACAATGTTCAGAAAAATCCTACAATCAAATCTAAGTCATGTATGAAGTTTGTGAGGTATTAATATTTAACTTTTGATCTCCTCCACAAAAGATTCAGACTTGTATATTTGCCTGAAGAAGTTTAAATGGTTATCTGTTGTAAATGTTAAAGTCTGTATTGGATTGGAAAAAATTGATGGTTAGAATATCTCTGTAGCACTGCTCGTGGTTCTATTTGGGTAGGAATGTATCCTGTGGATTCAGTTGCATGAGGCAGCCCTCTAACAGAAACAAAACAGCAAAGACCAAAATGTTCAATCCATAGCCTAACTCCAGTTTTCTGCTTCTGTATTTCACTTTGCATTGCAATTCTACCTCTGCACATCCCCAGAAATCTTTGAACATCTCAGCTCTGCTCCAGCCCTTTCAAGAAAAGATAAACCCAGGACTCAGCCATCCTTTTTGCCTGACTGCTCTGATTCCACATGTATTCTTAAACTTATTTAACATATGGGGACAAGATTCACAGAACTGGTTCAAATTGAATACATGGGCACTTTCTTTTGAGAAATTTTAAGAGTAAAATAATGGATTTTACAACCAAAACGTTATTAACATGGAGCATTACACTTTCCATATTTTTTTTCCATATGGATTTCAACCCTTTTCTGCACTCTGTATCAACCTTAAGTTCCAGAAGTAAAGGTTTCATTTCATTTTTGCTTCTATTAGTTCTAGACTCAGTTACAGTGTCCTAAGACTTCAGATCAGCACTGACCCTAAAGTGACCTTTAATTTCCACAGTACATTCGGTGATGATAATGAAAAGCACTTTGTTGCTTATATGCCAAATTTTATTTTGGCACTTTCATATGAGTTCTGTATTTTCTGTGATTTTCTAGACAGCATGCAATTCCTCCAAATCAGAAATTTTCAGGAACAAATGATTTCAGGCTCAGCTCCTTGAAAATATCTGTTAAAAAATATATCCAGAAATATTAACTAGACAAGAACAGAATCTGTTGTCCTAGACTGCCGTTTCTGTTGACACATCTTACAATACGCTTCCTGCCTTGTGTTTCCATCCCAGGAATTTTGCTGATGATGAAAACCACTGTCAAATATTTCAGCCCACTGAGCAAACCATTAATTGTATTTCTGATATTACCTTTTATTTCATTTTCTCTGTTTACTTTGGGTAATCTGTAGGAAGAGTAGCCTCATTAATTCCTGCAATTCTTGATTTTAAATCCCACAATATTGTTTTGACCTTTTTAGTACTGGTAAGGAAATAACACCTACAATCTCTCTATGCCCATACTGTCCATTTCATGCTCCACTTCAGGCTTGGATAAGGAAGGGGGCTGGGAAAAAGACTTGCCTAGAAACAAGCTATTAACGTGAGATATGTTTTACAAATATACCCTAATTTAAGCAGTAGAAGGTCACGTGCATGCTAGATAATTAATTTGGGGATTTAACAGACCAAAGGTCAGAATCACAACAAAATTAGCTGGTTTCTTTATATCAGCACTTATGAGGCAGAAGGTGGGGGATACGTATTGTGAGCACTCTCCAGTTAAACTGTTGTGCTAGCACAAAACATTACTGCATTAGGCTGTAGCCTGTAATCAATCCCAGCTGGAAGCTCATATCAACATTACTGTTCTTCTTGCCAGTTCCTTGTTAATCCTTTGAAAGGGTAGGTAAAAACAGGACTAGTGTCTTATATTACATAGGTTGATTTATAGAACCCAGCTATTCAAACATTTTATTCCGCACAATTTACAGGCCAAATAATTTTATTTCTGAAATGTTTAATTGGTTAATTTAGACCATACAAAATAAATGACAAAAGGCTCCAGCGGAAATTCCATCCCATAGTCTCATTTTGGAGTATTTTGTTCCCATTTGTAATGTCAGGCCTCTCTGTGTTCACTGTAGAAGTGCTTTGTTGGGCTGAGAAGTGAGCTTTTATATACATATGGAATTCTTAGAAATACTGTCATTGGGCCAGGTATTTCAAAATGTATGTTTTCCCAGAAACCCCAATCTATCAGATAGCATGCTTGTCCATGCTGCTTCTCTCCTGTTTTAGAGCTGACACAGGATGGATAGATGGCTCAAGTGTGAAGTTTTAGCTCTCCTGAGAATGGCAGTAACACCCTCGTTTACCTCCTGTTTTCCAAACTAGTTAGTCCCATCATAATGAAGCCAAAAAAATTGTGAGAGACTGTCCCCTGGATGAAAGCAGAGGAATTCAAATAGAGAAAAAAAACCCCACAATATAATTCTAGCCAGAAAGTAATTAGCTAGGGCTTTGTAGTCTTTTTCTTTCTTTTCTTTTTTTTTTTTTTCCTTTGGCTTAAAACCTTCTCTTTCTACTCCCTCCTGACCTATAATCTTCAAAGTAGTTTGGATCCTTGGGGNTTTTTTCTTTTCTTTTTTTTTTTTTCCTTTGGCTTAAAACCTTCTCTTTCTACTCCCTCCTGACCTATAATCTTCAAAGTAGTTTGGATCCTTGGGGTCCCATGACTCACCATGAATTCTGGAAGTTAGTAGCCTGTCTGATGAAAAAGTCCTTTCCTTCTACAAGGTGCTGACAAACTCCATCCCCTGTTCACAGAAGTAGCTGGGACCATAGGGATCCCACATATTGGTTTGTCCCTGATCAGATTCCCAAAACATGCTTCTACTAACCCTGAACATACAGTTGTGTTTTCGCTGGCATCAAATGCAGCTGCCAAGGCTCAGAGGAGTTTGCATCCCATAATTCTGTCCATTTTATTCCCATATATTGGTCCTGAACTTCCATATCATGTATAGATAGGTATGAACCAGTTTTCTGGGTTAAATAGCAAGCTATTCATGCTCTGGATACCTCCTAAAACCTGCTCAAAGGCGTTGTTGATATTATTAAGTCGGTTATTCAGAAAAGGATGCTGCCTTAAATGAAGTTAAACCCAGAAAAATATACAAAAGTCACTGAACACTAAAAACATTTCTAGTCTTATGGTGTTTGCTTTGGGAAAGTGCTACAGCAAATGGGGGGGCAGTTTCAGAATACAACTGTAGAGTAGGGAGATTCTGATCTGAGCCCTATTGTGCTCATGCACAACTGAGCACAACTCTTTATTTCATGCCTACTACTTATTTCCAATTTACAGTGAGGTGTGGTTCAAAAACTGACTCTGGTGTGCTTTTCTTTTTTATTTTGAAGATTTTATTTTCTAGCAGAGATGAAAGATTAAAGCAGATCAAAGTTTAAGGTAACGTCTGAATTCCATAAAGCAGATTTCAGTCCTTTAACCCATAGAGAAAACTGTCCCTTGATAGTCCCAATAGAGCGCCAGAGCCTTGTGGAAACTATTTGGAGAGTTTTATGATTTAAACCTCTGTCTGATTTCCTAACAGAAAGAAAATTAATTATAGTAGAGTCAAATGTGGGGGATTTTATATCGTTGGGGTTTTTTTGTTTGATTGGTTTGGGTTTTTTTAATTTTATTTTTTAATTTTTTTGAAAACCATCATGTTAGAATCTAATAGTGTTTTGATAAACCACTTTCCTGACATAGACAAATAGAATAAGATTAAATTTCTTTAAACTCAGTGCTACCTTGATTTTCAACTCTCAAACTTTTGAACATCTCCTTTACATCTTTGACCCTTGTCTTGCAAGAAGTTTATTCTTCTGAACTTGTAACAGTAGGTACAGGGAGCTGGAGAATTTTCTTCCATTTAGAGCAGATTCTGTTATGGGGATTTTTTAACTGACTTTAAGTCATCACTTTGTATACAGTAATACTTTCTTTACTGCATTCTCATTGTTTGTCTTAAGAAAACTTTTGGTTTAGTTATTAATCTCTCATTGGTTTTTAATATTTTATATTTAATAACACACCAGAATTCCAAGACTTCTTTTTGCAAGTTGAGCAAACATTTCTTACTGAAATTTCACACAAAAGTCAAACTGTAAGAATCCAAATAAGATAAAGTGTTCTAGGTGCAGAAGAAAAATAAAGGGAAAAAAAAGAAAGAAAAAAGAAAAATATAGAAAGACTACTTGCTTTAGCAGAAGCCTATACCATGCATCAATAGATGTCAAATTTACAGTGAACATGACTGCCATTTATTTGGTATACACAAGGAGCTTGAATATTTAAGTCAGAATTTCTTAGCTAGAGATAGGTGCACACACACAAAGCATCATTTCTGACATGTTTGGGTTCATCTAACACATTGGGCATTGTGTTTGTTCTTGTGCATTCACATGCTTTCCATAAGCATTGGGCACATCAGCTACACAGTAATGTGCAAGGATTCCAACACACCCAGAATTGGCAATTTTGTTATTCAGGCACTGTGTAAATATCTGAGCAGCCAATGGAACACAGGCAGCTTCTTGTCCTGATATTGTCCTGTCCCTAAAAGTCCAGCAGAACTGCCCTGAACTGACACGATTCACTGTCCATTGGATTTAGAACCTCTGCTCTGACTGGGCTGTTGTCTTACCCAGTAGTTCCCTTGAAAAATATCAGAAATTGTCACTTCTGCCCAGATATATATGTGGAAAAAGTTGTTTAGAGAAATTTCACAGGCCTAGTAACTCTATATTGTCATGAGAAAAAAAGCATAGAATTATCTAAAATCTGCCCCTAATTGTTCAGGACTGGTTTAAATTGTTGGTTTTCTCTGTAAGAAATATAGCAAAGGAGCTCTGCCAGACTTCTAGACAGAATATGAAGTCTGTGGTGAGACTCATTTATGGTTTATTTGTTTACTTTTTGATATTCCACTTATTAAATGCTTATATTTTTTAAAAGCTTTAAATAGCTAGCAAATTATTTTATTTTGGAGCAAGGTACTGTGTGATATTTCCTAGATACATCCTGAAGCAAGTAATATTTATGGGGGTCACTTAGATGAGCAGTCACATTTCTGAAGAGAGAGATGTAGTATGTTTTAAAGTACCACAAAAGCCAAAAGTTTGAAATGGCCAGAAATGTTCTATAACCGAAAAAATAAAAATATTGCTTTAGATGTCTTCATGTGCAATAGATTTCTAATCTGTGAGTCTGAATTAATAAAATCAATATAAAGATAATTATGTATTTATAGAACTGTTTTCTGGATTATTTCCTTTACAAGTGAGTAGATAATCTTAGAGGTTTTTATGATCTTGAGGCCTTTTCCAACCTTAATAATTGTATGATTCTATAACCATGCTGATATCTTCAAGGACCTTTGTTTAGTACTCCAGGAGCCTCACAGTATAAAGGAAAATATGAAGTATAATAACTTTATACAGTAAAATCACAGAGTGTAAGGAACCAGGCACTTCCCCAGTGTACTTCCCTTTTGCTCTCAGTACACATTGACCTTATCCAGTGCCTGATCTTTATTAAATTGAGGTTCTGGAAAATATCTTAGATAAATAGAGTTGTGACTCTTTGAAGGCAAACTCTCTTGTAGACTATTAGGAAGTCCAAGTGGACTATTATGCTCATTCAATGTGAGAAATAGACTCAGGGGCTCAAGGATATTGACCTGGTCTAGCACAGTAAGACAGGGTTTCAGACAAGATTTAAAACCTCCAAGAGTCACTTGCAAACCACACATCTTCACAAAATCGGTGCTTCTTGAGTTTTGTAAGGATAACGTTGTACTGAGCATTTTTCTCTCAGGTTATCTCTCGCGAGTAAATGCAAATTTATGTTCGTTAGATGTGTTCTATCTTAGTGTTTCTACACAGATTTGAAAGTAGATGAATATTGATTTGGGAACATTTATTTAGTAAATACAAGTTCTTGGGCCCCATAGGTCTTTTTTTTTTTTGAATCCTAACTGGAGTTTCATCACATTTTTCTCCTGAACTCAGTTTTCAGACTGATGCAAACATACAGAACTAAATTTTCACCTTCCAAAACACCTTCAGTTTTATTTTGTGAGGGCTGCACAGGTCTGTCTAATAGTAAAATTTGACACTTCCTTTGATGGAAAAAAATTCATATAAGAAAAAATCTTCTACAAATAATTCTCAAAAGATAAACAGTTTCAAGATGTGGCAGACACTTGTATGTCAAAGTTTATTCATTTTATGGCATTGTTCTGAGGACTAGATATGTTGCTTATGCAATCTCCCAGAAATCTTGGAAAGTCTCTCTTTAAAAAATGAAAATTTTTACACAAGTTTGCACATACAAAAAATTCTAAGTGCTTAATATAAAAACATGAAAGTGTCCTTTGAATCATGAGCTCATAGGAAGTGTGGATTTAGGCTGCTTGCAATACCTCAGCTAAAGTTTCTTTACAGATTTTTAGAGTGCTCAAAAGTAAAGTGATTTACTTTAAGCTACATTTTTTCAAGGCCTTTTATATACCATGTTGTCAGTCATCTGCAGCATCATATGGCAGCTTCACAGAAAATAATTTCTCCTAAAGCCAGAGTCATTATTAGAGGACAAAAAAAAGAAACACCTCTATCTCATAAATAATGTAAAAATTCTGAGGGTATCTTTTTTCTGCAAGAGACAGAACTGAGTCTTTTCAATGTGTTTAATGAAACAGCCTGAGGATAGTCAATAGGTAAGAACAAGTGTTTGAATTTGCATTCAGCATAAAACATTCTTTGCATTGGCTCCTAGGTTAATAGTCCCATCAGTATGAATTCTCTATTTTGACCAGTCTTCCTAGTGAACTTTCAACAAAACTGGTAAAATTCCACTAAAAGTTCTCATTTGAGTTGAAATGATATTTTAGTGGTGGGGGAATTAAAAGGCGAAAAATTGTTTGACACTTTTTATTGTTCTCTGATCCTTTCTTCTTTGTGACAAAAACTAGCAAGTAGTGTATTGCAATAGCTAGATGCAAAAACTATTATTTTACACGAATTATTTTAAAGAGAGAAAGTAATGACAGCAAATTTCATGTTATTAACAGACTCACTCTGTCACATTATCATGAACAGAGGAGAGACTCAAAAATACAAAAAAAATTATACTTTTAAAATTATTATTTTACTTTCCTACAGAATCTGAATTTATATCAAATTAATTTCTGCTATATAACTTAGTTTTACAGTATAGAAAATGTTTTGGTTTCTATGTAATTGACCAAACATGTTCTGTTCTCCTACAGATCTGGGTTTTGATTCTGTGGACTGCCACAGGGATATCTCTGATTAAAGCTTTCTCTGGTATGGTCACTGGAACATGAAGGAATTTAATATGCTCAAGAAGTCCCTCTGTGTAATTTGGTTGCAATTGGTCAGAAGTTATCAGGGAGGGACTGACCAGCAGACAGGGAGATTCCAGTTCGTGCTGCCTCCACTCCCACAAAAAATAACTTCTTTATTTTGGAAACTGAAGTGATATTCCTTAGCTGCACCTTGTAAGAGAAATTTCTGGGTTTGGGCTTTAATTCTGTTAAATTTCTAGTTAGTTTTCTCTTAGTCAGAATTTAAACATCATCATATTTTCAAAGCAAATTCCAGATACTTTCAATTCTTGTACAATTCTTATGCAATATACAGGTCATTTACCATATAGACAGGTTAAATGTCATTACTTAAAAGAGAAATTTAGAGGACATTCAGGACTGGCTGCATAAAGGCAGAAGATTACATATAAAACTTCATTGTAAATGCATACTGGCATCAGTCTGTCTTGTGTTCCTCAGCATTCTTTGGCCACAGACCACTGAAACATAGATATAAACAACCACTGGAAATGTGCAAATATAATCCCACATGGCCACAGGCCACAACATACCACCAAAATAATTTTTCCTTAAGGGATAAATTGTGTATTGGTTGCAGCCCTCCTCTCCTGCCTTTTTAATATTCAAACCAAAACTGAGCACCAGTGAGAAAGGGCAATGTCCACACCATGTTGTTGGAGGAATTTCTGCTTCTTGTCTCTTTTCCATGAGAACATAAAACATTATGTTCACTGTTTTTGTGATTACGTTATGTTTGACATGTTATAAGGAGTCTGACCCACCATTTTAAATGGTGTAAGAACCATTCACTTGCAACTTAAGCTGGAAGAAATTTATCTCTTACCATGTTGAGTGGCCATGGATATGTAACATGAAGTTCTCTGGAGACATGTTTTGCTGATGTCATTTGGAATTGCCTGATTCCACATTGGAATTTCCAGATTGAAAATATTCATCTCTTTCATGCTATTTTTTTGAATAGTAAATACCTGTTTAAAGTAAATTTTCTGTTTCAATAAACACAGCACAGATGTAAAATTCTGGTGCAGTACATGTGTACATTTTAAATTTTTGTCTGTGTCACTATAAAAATGTGATACCATCTTAAACTGTTCAATCCAAACTGAGTAGTGTGGAGTTCTTGTCAGAACGTGGGAACAATTAAACCCTGTGGAAGCACAAAGGAAGAAAGCAAGCCACTGCTCCTGCCACTTGCAGGAAAACAGACTTGTCATTTACTGTAGGAAACCAATGATTAGACTACAATAGCAGTAGCAGCTTACTGATTCCCTAAATTTTTTAGCAAGCAGAACTCAGCACCTGGATAATGAATTTTCTACCTAATCATCATCACAGATAGGATGTTCAATTGTCAGGGCAAAGATACCTCTTCAAGGAATTATAGGATTTCTTAAGAATGTGCAATGAGTACCTATTTACAGTGTAGAACATTCAGTGGCTGAGTTTTAAAGCACAAATCTAAGTGTTGAGTACACATTTATTACTTTTTAAATTAATTATAAAATTATTTTACACTTAAAAAAGACAATTTACAATTGCTTTTAAGACATGGGATATGTGTGTTGTAGCCTTTTGAAGACTGCAATTTAATTTCCTGCTTGTAAAACAATACCTGTGCTTTACAGTTTTGCATTTCTTAACCAACCATTTTAATAGTGCAAGAGACAGGCTACTTCTGTGACTGAAAGACTCATCTGCCTTCCAAAATCTTTTTTCTAAGTCATCTTTTTAAAGTTAAAATTATTCACCTTCCCATTTGTGTTCAGAAACATGTTACTATGTACCTGTATCATTACCATTTAATGATATAATCCCAGGAAACATCCTCCTAATTGGGTCTTTTGCTACCAATTAGACAAAAGGGGGTCTTTTGTTGTAGGGCTTTTTACACCAATGATCTGACAAAAATAGGCTGTTCATATGCATAATAGCTGCCACCAGTTGTGGTAACTAGTGTCATCTAGAATCACATGCAGACAGTCAAGTACCTGATTCTGGAAATTGCATGTACTGAGGGATAAAAAAAAAAAAGAGTGTTTTTGACTGGGCTTTTTTGTTTGCTTGATTTTTATATTTTTTGGGTTTTTGCTGATCTAGGCATCTGCTGAAGGGAGTGGATATACTGAACAGGATATATCTTACTTATTACTTTCCAATTTATAGTAAGCAAAGAGCATGACATCTGAGAGACAGTAGTTGGTATAATATAGAGAATATATTACTTTTGATCTTATAAAGATCCAAAATACCAAGGCCCAACATAGATTTCTGAAAACATATGACTATTTCGATCTTTTTAATATAAACATGTTTTAGTGCTCATTATCACAAGTATATCCCATTTACCTCACCTTTGTAAAGCAAAAACATATTACTCTCTACTTTTATCAATTTAGACTTCTCCAAGATACTATAGATAAACTGCTAGAGAAATATAAGAGCATGTTTCTTGACTGCATCCATTTTTTACCACGCACTTCAGGATATTGCACAGGACCTGGCTTTGGGTCCTGACTCCAGAGATGAGTGCTATACCAGCTAAGCTCCAACGTGGTGCTGAAGAAGTCAAAGTTGTTCCTGAGCTTGCAGATTGATTCTAAATTTCTTGGAACTTGTCAAACACCAAAAAGCTCTGATAAAGTCTTCCTCCTATCTGCAGCATATTTCATCTAGAGATTATTATGAGAGCTTGGGGTTTAGCAATATCTACTTTATATCTGCAGAAAGCTTTCACCTACAGGAGCAGAGTCATCCCTCTGCTCCCTGTGGGTGGGCTGGTGTCCAGAGCTCTCTGCTTTCCAACCTCCCTGTAAAACCTGGACAAGGATGTGACTATGACATTATAAAATAATGCAACCATGTGGAATAAGAAGGCACAAAACCAGCTCTAGGATATTTATATGGGGAAAAGTTATCACCATTTTTTGCTGTAGGAACCGTCTGAACTATATCAGATACACTAAGTGTAAGATTTAGATTTAATTACAAATTATTTGAAGTCCACCTTTGAGCTTTACCACTAAAAACTAGGAGCAAATGTTCAGCAGTATTTAGGCAAAAGTTAAATTAAACTAAGTCCTTCAGTTAAAGAAGATTTTATCTATGAATCTTACTGTACTTGAAACACTAAACTTTTACTAATACTGTAATGTAGAAATGATTGCTGGAAAATAGTCTTTACCATTCCCATCTAACCTTTAATATATTAGATTGCAGGGCTGTTCCCTATGGTATGTTTTCAGGCAGTTTGCCTTCTTTAAGCAGCTTATTCATTTGGTGGAATCACTTTCAGGTTATGTTATTCCTGCACTAGCATTTTCGTAATTTTAGAGAGGATCTTTCTAAACCACCTGAATATTAAACTCATTCCCTCAGAGGAGATTGTTGTGTAGCCCACTAGAATTTACTCTTCAGAATTCCATATGGACATTCAAACTACACGTCCCTTCACTTTTAATCTAATTAATGCTGCCTATGAAGCCTAAAAAGGTCTTGTTCCTCCTTATTTAGTTGTATTTCACTTTGATGAATATATTGCTGGTATATCTTTGTCACTCTTCTCTATTACCTATGGAATTTATTTAATTGTTCTTCTTTTTCACTCTTCCCTTATTTTTAATTTTTAATATAATTGAACTTTCCTCACTTTGTTGTCACATTTTTCCATCCGTGATATTAGTAAAATTTGTATTTTAGCTTTATTTTCATAAGTCTATGAAAGCAAAAATTTGTGGGTTTTTCTGTCTTGAGAAGGCCTTGAGGTGTTGGAGGGAAGTTGTTTGTTTTGTGCATGTTTTTCTACACTGTGTTAAACTGTGTTGGTTTAACGTTGCCATTCTTATGGGAATTTTGCCATGGCTTGTCATACATAGCTTTCTATAAGAATTACTGCTTTCTTCTTTCTTCTTTCTTCTCTCCTAGGTTTTCCATGCATTGCATTGTGGTTGCTTGTTTTCTGGGAAGTATTTTTAATGTTGTTGTACATTTTTTTTAATTAAACAATTCTTTTGTAGATTTTGTGTCTTTTAACATCCTAATTCTTATAGTAAATTCATTTGATTTCCTCTGTGCATGAGTGTACATGTCTACTCACCTACATGTCCCTATTAATAATTTTTAAAGTCATTGTTCAGATTGAATAAATATTGACAGAATGTTGAAAGTTCAAAAGTAATAAGTTTAATGAAAAATATATAGATTCTCTTATTGATCTTAATGGAGAGAAATAGGCTGCTATGTTAAACCCAGTCACAGAACACAAAACTATGGGAGCCCAGCTCTGTTGGTTCTCTGATGATAAAGGCTTCGCTTTGCAACAAACTCACTTGATTGTTTACAGTTACATTTTTTATCTGTCTGTATATTGACTGTCTGTGGGCTGGGTTACTTGCCCTAAATTGTCTGTCTGATACCTTGTGGGCATAACATAAAGATATGGTAAGAGGTAGGCATCCTTGTTTGAAGTGAGACTGTAAATACTCAGGAGAGAGCATATATAGAAGCCTACATGAAGAGCAGATGCAACCAAAAAAACCCCCATTACTTTTAAAATGCCCGAGTGTAAGGGCATGGAGGACACATTTCTTGGGATTTACAGTGCCTGAAGAGTTAGTTCTACACACTGCCTAGCCTGGAAAAGCAGCATTTTCATCTGTGATTTTTCTTTGACAAGGCAGTGATATAAGGATTTTTACTGAATTCAAAAAGCACTTTGAAAGAATTACTTTAAAGTAAGTATAGGAAATAGGGCAAATTGTATATGCCTTTCACCAGCATGAAGCACAGGAACAGTATTTCCTAAACTCTGCTGGAATAAGGCATTGCTTTATTATCCTTACAGGCACATCAAATCCTTCTGCTTCTAATCTTCTAGAAATGCTTAAAAAATCTTTCACACTGATGTTTTCATTGGCATTCATCTTCAAAGGTTCAATTCCAGTGCTGAAATAATTCTCAATAGTTTTCTTTGGGTTCTTTGGGGCTTTTTTTCCCCTGTTAGTTATATGCCAAGATCTCTGGTCCTTTCATTCTATTTACACCACTTCCAGATTGCCAGGTACCTGGCTTACTGCAGAGGTACCCCAAAAGAGCTGCAGTCTGAGTAAGAGATGATTGCAGCCTTTAGATGCTGAAACACCTACCAATATAAATATGAACTATTCTTCCACATAATTATTTTGCTGCTTTTTGTTGTTGGTTTTGTTGGGTTTTTTAAATGTAAAACAAAGAAAGAAGCTGGATATCGGTGTACCATTCTGAAAAGATAATTATTTTTATATAAATGTAGGTATGTATTTATGTGTATATCCACTTTCCAGAAAAAAATATGCACAAAAATATTCTATTTATAAGCCAGATCTACTAACTCTATACATTCTAGGGTAGATGAGCTCTCCCAAATCCTGTCTAAGTTAGAGTGCAGGCACCTGACTTTCATGAAAAAACAATTTGGTAAATGACCACTTATTTTACAATATAGACTGTAAGATTGGAAAAGATAAAGGAAAAAGAAACACAAAAGGAGACACTTTCTTTCCAAGTTTTTCTGTACTTCAGGTTTAGGCAGATCAATGCTGGCATCCTGCCCAGCTTTCAAGACTGAGTTGTTAGCTATGCATCAAACCTCCTCATTATGGTGCACACCCTTGGTGTATCTGCTTACTGACTAAAGGAGATGTCAAACCCCATCCTTTATTTAGCAATTAACAGTTACCTGGGAACTGTGAGTCTTGGAGTTGAGATCCTCCTCAGCCTAAGCAGATTTCTATTTGCAGTTCTACTTTCCCAGCCACCAGACTGGCTTTTTACCTGCCTGAGGGCCCCAGGTTTGCTTTCCCTGAAACCATTACTGCAGAGGAGTTTGGTGCATGAGAGACATAGGACATAAAGAGACAGGGCAGGAAGGAAACTCAAAGTAGCCACAGGGCTCTTGAACCTGGGGCAGGGAAGTGTCCTGCTTCTGGGAGCCTCGGGGGAACGTGAGGCAGCCAGTTCACAGATTAAGGTATCAGATGTACAAAGAGCTTGGATCACACAACCCTGGGGAAGGATTTGCTTCATTCTAGAGTAGGTATTTTACCAAGCTGTGCCAGGGGTCCTGCTGACTGTGCTGACTACAATTCCAACAGCTTTAGGGAAATTTTCTTATCTAGATTGCTTATGGACACCTACATGAAGACAGATAAATGCAGAAAGCCTGAGATCTGAAGCACAGAATTTCTACTTTATTTGAAAATCATAGTAGAGAAAATATTTCAAGGACCAAGATCAGGGACTCGAATCTGTTCCTTCTCATGGGAATATGGCCTTCTTTTATGTGTTCCATGTCCATCACATTGTCAATAGAGGGGATGATACACTTATTCCACTTCCTAAATATCTCATCCTGACGTGATTAGGTCACTCTCCTGAGATTTAAGTACTATGAGTTAAAACCCCCAATCTGTTTAAGAAGAGTTACAATCTAAATTTCCTTTTTCCAGTGTTCTCTAGCTACTCAGTTATTGTAGGAAATAAGTAGGTCACTGCTCCACCTTTGAAAAAAGATTCTTCTGGGTAGGCTGAAGGTTGAAGATTACTATATTTCTAATGCAGCTTATAACTGTGACTGAATGACCTAGATTTCCAAACAGAGATATTTGGATGGTAGTTGTTTCCACAAATTTATGTAACTGTTGTTGATACTTTTCCATGTCAGCTGACACTGCTAAGCTAAAATACAAGGCATGTCAGAATGTTTTGGAGTAATTTTGATTCCGAAATAGTTTATTTATATTAGATCATGTGTAAGTTTAATTTTATTATCTCCAGGACACAGAAAATTTAGTCTCAGGGGGATGTTTATTCTTTAATTCAAGGCTACATTCTCTCTGCTTGATAGCTGTATTTAAGAGACCTTTCTAAATCTTTACTGTAAGTCACCATTTAGCCAGAGCTCTGCAATTAGAATGGTAAACCCCATGCCACTGAATTTGCAATAACGTGCTGGACATCTATGGGGGTTTTCCCTATTCTATGAGAGCAAGGATTTTTCTAGCCTAAAAGGCTTTCACCTAACCATATCCATAATCAAATTGCTTGTTTATGTGACACAGAGCCAAAACTGGAATTTAAGTTGATGTGTAAGGTGTTGTTTGTGTTTAGCACTCATAGCGGCGAGATGTAAAATTACAGAAACACAATTTTCTTGGTGCTGAAGGGCAGAGTCTGGCTTCTTAAAGGTATGTCAGAAGTGTTAGGTACTCTTCAATTCAATTCACTTCTGAGAGGACTGAAGAGATATCAAATGAAAATATGGATGTTCTTGGGGTTTTTTGACCAGACCAGGATTAGTCTAATTTTCTGTAATCAGTAGTACAATCTGGATAGCAGCACCAAGTCTCTGTGGAGCTGAGACAACTCTGCACTGCCATGAGGAAGAAATAGAGGATATTCAAATTCAAAATGTCATTACAGGCCAATAGAGACAATATCCTTTTATTTTATAAACTGTCTGATTTCCCATTAAAAATTTTATATTGAATATATTAAACTATGCTGACCTTTGTGATGAATGTGTAAAGCATGCTGCAAGCAGATCAGAAAGAAAAGAAAAAGAAATGTCAATATAAAGTAACAAATATGGATGAAATTAGTTTAATTACAGTGGAACTCCTGGTGGATTATATTATATTCGCAGTAATACTAAAAGAGTTCACCATGATTAATGTTATTAAAGTGTGTGCCAAGTGAAATAATGATTTTTCTCCTTTCATAGGAAAAAAGTTTCTACTTACAGTGTAGTAAGATGAAATACTTTACTTTTGCTGTGTAGGTACATTAATATCTGTAATTTAATGATTTGGATGCAAGGGCATATGTAGAATTTTCTAAAGATGACTTCTCCCTGTTGGACACCATCTCTGACCCTCTCCTTTCTTCTGCCTCAACTTCTTATTTTGCATGGGTCCTCTTTGTCTTCTTCCGAGACATAAAGCTTTTAACCCCTCTCCTCTTCCTCCTCCCACACAAACACTTGACTCTCTCCTCAGTTTGGTGTTTTGTCCTCCTCTCTTCTTACAGATACAGAAGTTTGTGTCTTTTGCTTTTTTTCCAAAAAAAAATCCTTTTAATTTCTGGCCTATTGCAAAGGTCCAGTAGTTTTCTTGTCAACATTTACTACCTAAAATGTCCTTTTTACACTCAAAGTCATAGTGCCTTTCCCCATTATGAATCTCCTTGTAGTTAAGAAGTGATCACTTTTAGAAAATTTTTGAGCATGTTCTGAACTTTCATTTTGCCAGGCCTGTCAGTTCATAGAACACCATCAACACCACAGGGTTTTTTTTAATCTCTCCTAGTTCTTCTATTTTCTCTACTCTTGTTGTTTGTTTGATATTTTAAATTATTGTTTAATCTCCCATTCCTTCCTCTTGCCCTTTTTTCATATCCCTAAGATAAATTCTAGCAGCACCACTATTCTGTTGTTTCACAGATCTGCACTTCTATTCCAAAGTTTTAGATGAATTAAAATATCACTTAGTTTTGATTCTCTGCTCCACTTTTCCTCCCCTGTCATCAAATAATATGCCTAAAATATAAAATACAACCTTTGCAGCTCCTATAAGAAGGTAAGACTTATGTTTTAAATGTGATGATATCTTTTTTTTCGGATTCAGCACAACTTGCTATATTCAGAATAATGCAACTTTTGGTTCATCATTTTGTTTCTATTATTTCTCTTTTTGCACCTTTTCATTTGATGTTCCATAAAACAGCTCAAGAAATTAGTTCCTTGACTTGCTAATTCATCCTACCACTTCCAAGGGTTAAGAGACCATACCTGTCTTCAGTTCCTAAATCTCACATTTTATTCTAGCCTTAATTTTTACACTGATATTATTATAAATATTCCCTCAAAACTTAAACATCCTCTTTTAAATCTACCTTTAAAATTTTTGTATATGAAGATGTTTAACAACAGAATCACCAAAGGTGACAAAGAGCACTTCATCTACTGACAATAGTGTACTATAATTTCCCTACACAGTTTTATGTGTGTGTATCAACGGCTAGCTCAAAGCTTATGCTTAAGCCTTCTTAAGCTCTTTCTATTAGAAAGCCTCTTGTATTTGTCAACCTTCTGGAAAAAAACAAACAAACAAACAGGCAAAAAAACATGGATCATAACCAAGCTCATAACTAATATAAAAATACAAGTATAAGTAGCATTTCTGAGGGCTTTGTTTTATATATATTTCATATTTCTGTAGTGCAACGAAAAGACTGATGGCTCAGTAACTTTGAGTGAGTTCACCTCACCTAAGTTCAGCTACATCTGTGGTAGATTTCATTTATAGTCGATAGGGAAAATAAGTACTTCTAGAATTTGATTCACTTCCTCTTAATATGGATGTCAAAACTTGGTATATAGCAAGAATGAAATCCTACTCTGCTAATGTTCAATTGGAGTCCTGCCATCAGCGTCAGTAGTGCCAGAATTTATCCCCAAACATGCTAAGACCTTTTTCAGAGATATATTCAAATCAACTTTCCAAACTCAACAAAGTACACCAAAATCTGCCAAACAGAAGAAGATCCAAAATCAATACAAC
This sequence comes from Notiomystis cincta, assembly GCA_013398075.1. Lineage (NCBI taxonomy): Eukaryota > Metazoa > Chordata > Aves > Passeriformes > Notiomystidae > Notiomystis > Notiomystis cincta. Next base: position 28,247 of record VZRX01007037.1, read on the forward strand.
TTTTCCAATATTATAACTTCTAAAGTAGAAAGCTTATAAATTTCCACTTAGAACATGACATGAATTAAGAGCGACATGTTGAAAAAATAACTAACTAAGTTACAATTACATATTTTAATCAGAGACAGAATTTTGGATCACCTCTATGGAAAAAATGGATGCCAGTGAGCAACCAAGCCACCACCTCAAAATAAATATTAATGTTCCTTATCCATCCTAATCAAATTAATTAATTAAGATATCTATTAGAAACAGAACAACTAAAACAAACCAATGTTTTCATTTTTAAAAAAATAAATCACACTTCCCCAATGTCTAATAACTCACTCTAAGTCATCTATTTATCTCTTCTTAATATTTAGCATTAGTGAAGAAAAATTTCTTATTAGAAAAGCTAAAGGCTATGAAAGTCCTCAAGACACAAATAATGTTTTTATCCCATGCCAGTTTCTTCCTCAGAAAATGTTTAATGAGAAACAGCAAAACATCTTGTGGAATTGTATTATTAAAATTGTAATAATAATTATAATTATCATCTTGTCACAATATCTCTGGACTGCTTTCTGTGAAACTCCACTTCAAATATAAAAAACACTTCCAAATAAATTGTTATAATCCCTAAATGAGTGTGGTGGTGCATCCACTCCCCTCCCCAGGCCACACTATGATCTGAGAAATGCTTCCTAGTGCTTGGCCTTGATGAGCAGCAGCTGGGCTCAGCTTCTTTTGAGCTTATCAGAAACACTCTCTGCTCCCAGGAACTTGTGCTGTCCAACAAGCTCCTATGTTTTAACAAGCAGCCTTGGAAACTTATTTTTCTTGCCTGAATAGCAATCTAAGTAAAATAATATTTCGTTATCAAACTTTCAAAGAAATTTACTGACCTGAATTGTGACCAGGATGGAAAATTACTCTGCCTGAAGCCAACTCCCTTGCACCCTATAAAGAGCAGTCCAAAGTGAGACCCTTGGAGCTCTCCTGCACCACGGTGGGCTGTGGCCAACATCTCCCTCTCGGGGCCAGTGAACTCTCAAGTTGGCTTTGCTCAGAGGATTGCTGAATGACAACAGGTCCTGGGCTGATACCCCCACTCCTCGAGGCTCAGCACTTTGCTCCTTGACTTCTCAAGGAAAGGAAAAGGCATCCAAATTTCACTGAATTCGAGGGGAATTTTTCACATGTGTACAGACCCTTTATGTCTGTGTGCACATGAGTGTGAATATGCTATAGCAAATGTACTTACGAATATTGTTCTCATATAATATTAAGTAGTTTAACTTTGCAGTAAGTCAGGCCTGTAAGAAAGTCACTGTTGTGAATTCTACACTGATTCTTTGCTAAATGGTTTAACTTAAGCTATCAGTTAAGTACTGTTAAGGGCACTTAGGCCTTTAAGCATAAACTCTTGGTCAGTTTAGGCGCAGTTTAGCATGGGAGTGTACTCTGAACCTTGTGATTTAACAGTAGGCTCTTCCATATTCCTTTGTAAATTTACCTTTTCCTATCATTTCTGTACCTCTTCACCCTTCCTCTGCCCCTCCCCACCACCAGCTCCCACCTAGATAATTTTGGGGTTCTTTTGGTTTGGATTGATTTATTTTGGATTTTTTTTGCTTTTTCTCTGTGTGCTTTAACAATCTGTTAGGCAGTACAGGGAATCTTGACAACAAACTTGGTTGTGGTTTTATTTTAATATTAAACCTAGTTTTGCCAATACATTTGCATGTGATTCCTTAAACAATCTTAAAACAGTCATTGCAACAATGAGGAGGAAAACCTGAAATGTGATGTGTGAGGATAAAACTTTTTTTTCATAGTGATTGAAGTTGTACATGCTTAAACCTTGTGCTTCTCAGGACAGGATCACAGCACTGTTTATGAAAATGGGTGACAGATTGTACTGGGTTTGGCTGGGATAAGTTTTTTCAAGGAAGCTGGTATGGGGCTGTGTTTTGGATTTGTACTGGAAACAGTATTGAAAACCCAGGGGTGCTTTAGTGAATCCTGAGCAGTTCTCGCACAGAGCCAAGGCCTTTTCTGCTCATCCCACCTCACCAGGAAGGAGGCTTTGGGTGCACAAGGAATTGGGAGGGGATGGAGTGAGGACAGCTGACCCCAGCTGACATCCATACCATATGGATACATGCTCAGCATATAGAGCTGGGAGAAAAAGAAGGAAACATTGTTCAAAGCTATAGTATTAATCTTCCCAAGGCATAGTATTAGGGTTAGGACGGAGTACTGTTTTCCTGATTGCTGATGGAAAGTAGTGATTTAACTTTTTTTTCTTGCCTTGCATGCATAGCTTTCATTCTACCTATTAAATTGCTTTTTACTCACCTCATGAGTTGTCTCACCTTTACTCTTCTGATTCCTTTCCCCCGCCCCACTGGAACATTGGAACTGTGTGACAGTGAGCTCCCTGCCAGGGATAAACCACAACACATGTTAAGATATAGATGTGGCATGAGTTACTTATGTTGCAGGAATAATATTCAATAATACTCATCTCTGATTTTCTGCTTTGCATGGTTTAGACCAGTGGGATAAAACATACAGGAAACCCATGGAGAAGTAAAGAATCCGTGATTGAATGCTTGTGTAATAGGTATGGTATATTTGTCTAAGAAATCAGGAAAGGCCATGAAGACTAAACCAGTAAGATATTTATAAAAAAGATGAAGACCAGTTTAAAACATCTTACTTCAAAGTACCACCCTGTTTCAGAAACATTAGAAGGAGTAAGGAAATCTGCCTACAGTGTTGGAAAATTGCTAAACAAAAGAGATATTCATTAAAAAAACCCCAAACATAAAATATATTAAATCCTATTGACAAAGGGGGATGGGGAAATATTCAACAACTGGCAAAAGTATAAAAACAAGCTGAAATTAGAACCATAAGTTTCACAGCAATTTAGTGGAAAAAAGGATGGGACCACAAGTCAGCTGCATACTGATTCAACTTGCAGGCTATCAGTTGGCACTGAGTGATATATGAAATTCCAAAGAATGCCAAAATCCAAACCAGCATATTATTTAAACTATAAAGGGGCCCTGTTGACCCATTCCAGAATTTTCCTTATTTTTTAAATTATAGGTTGGCCTCTCAGGCGTGCTTTGGCCAAGCTCTCAAAAGAAGGGATTTAAGCCTTTTTTATTTGGAATAGTCATTTTCTTAAAGCTCATACTTCTCTCTTCAAAGCCTAAGCAGGGTCTGAATTGTCAATGCACAAGAGCAGCAGAGAGCAGACAAGTTATGCACACTCTAATTGGCCAGGTGTCTTGAGCCATGCTGTCTGTGCAGAAGAATTATTAATCTAATCTGGACTGCAAATTTAATCACATTTCCAAATGCTTATCCTTGCTGAAGTGGCACAAAGAAGAAAAACTCTACCAGAGAATCTGGCCCTGAGTGTGCAGATTCAAAAGACATTGACTAAGACTTATATACAGTGATTAAACACGGAAGAAGAAAACTGTTGTAAAATTTGAATTAAACATCAGCTGAAAGCAAACACCTTTCCTTTTTTTCCACTTAATGCATGACTAAAAAAGTTCTCAAAGACTAGAAATTGCTGTTTAAGAACCTAGCTTTTATTGTCATGACTATGCTTTTAATGTCCTTCAATTATGTTGAGGAACAGGAGGATCAAAATCCAGAGATGTGGTAGTTCATGCAGTATTTGTGGTCTCCCCATACCTCAGAATTCTGGAAATAGCAGAACACAGTTTTTACTACATATGGTCAAATTTCTAGACTTCCCAGACTAGCTAAGTATGTTATGGACAAGCCCAAAACAATAATCCTCAATCCTGGACAACTGCAAACCACAGATTAAAATCAATATCCATGGTCTGTACTTCTGTGCTTTTGTGGTTTGGATTAATTATCTGAATCAAACATTCAAGTCATCAAAAACAGGGAAAAATCAACCAGAAGCCTACACCATTTTAAATATCTTATTCTATTTGTTAAGAGGAATAGAGAGATGGTGTCTTGAATAAATCCATAAGGACTTGTAATCCACCCCAAAAAAAGCCAGTAGAAGGAACAATATGAAAATAACAGTCTGTCCTTACTATCCTCTTACACACTTGCATTTTAAGATAGTGTTGCCTTTAAGCAGTGAAAATAACTATCTGTCCCTTCTGTCTCTGTCTGGGGATGGCACAGTTCTGTCCCATTTTTCTTTTAAATGAAACAAAATGCTTTAATCTAGAACCTCAAAATTTATCATCTTAAATCATGGAATGGGAAAAAAAGATGTTGCCATTTAGAAATGTTTAACTGGAAATTTGGGAGAGAGGATGTATTTTTTTTCAGAAAGTAAAATACAAAAATTGGAGCGGAGGCCTAAGAAATATTATTGTAGATGGTACTATGGATATGGATATGGATTATCCTTTTTTTTTTACATTAAATTGAAATCTGGAGATCTAATCCAGCAACAATTTCAGCCACAGTCTGTAGGTCCCTATCTCCCATACTGACAGTTTCTAATTTAGGTACCTCATGTAAGTGTCCAAAGATAAGTCACATTAATCCATCAGATGCAGCCTACAGTGCACACTGGGGCAATGGGAGGCTTTAGGTTCAGCAAGCTGGAACCAGCTGTCTCAATGCCAAGGATGCCTGGAGCTACAAAGCTGAGACACTACAAAGTGTTTTAACCCAGGACAGTCCCCACAAAGTCTTGGACATCTGCAGGCAAAAGTAAACCGGAAAGAGACCAGACAGGTTTCTGGGACAAGCCAGTTGGAAGCTTGTTGATGCTACTGCACGTGCATCCAACATGAAAGCCTACTTTACCAGAAAATGCCTGACCTATTCTGTGCATTGCTGCCACACTAGGCTTACCATTACTGAAGAGCTTTGGACTACTACAGAATCACTGAATTTTTTAAGAGCTGCTTGTAAAGAAGAATAACAGGATAAAAACCAAACCCAACAAACAACATTTGGCTTCTCCATATTCCTCATACTTGAATGTTGCTTTCAATTTAACAGGTCTTATCCACTGCAAGAACAGGAATTTATATGCAGTTGCATGTACTGCTCAGTTTCCCTATAAAATAACAAGACAGTTGGGAAATGGGGAAAATGTTTGTTAGACAGACACTTTCTTTTAAATTACAGCATCATAAAGTCTCTCAAACTGTTACAGAAGATATAGAAGCAGCATGCATAAACCTTAGATAATTTTCACAAACCTACTGAAAAGGGATGAGAAGCCACTCAAAATGCTACATTTCTTGTACAAAACGTTGGTGATATTCTCTTCAAAGTACTTTGTGAGTTTTCGTTGTGCCACTGTATCTTCATTTTTCCTTTCCCTCTCTAAAGATATTTACACTAGAGCGGGATCAGATGCTAATGTAAAATCAAGCTTATGACCTGACTTTATGAAGAGAGAGATTTCTAAAAATAAAACTGAGTAGTGGATTTAAAGATGTTGTAACTCTTCTGACTCTTTTTACATCTTGTATCATTTTATGTCCACAAAGATATACCTACATTTATTTTGCTTGGTGGACATAGCATTCTGTTTTTAGTGTGGCTGGCATACATTTCTTTAATCTTTAATCTTTATCTAGTTGAGGAGCTCACTGTAAGCTAGTTGCAAGAGAATTGAACAAATGTTAGTATTAGGAGCAGCCTTGGAGTTGCTGCAGAGAGTGAGGATACTGAATAACTGGACTGAATGCCAGGTTGAACCACAGGCTGCTTGCACTTTCTATGCCTCTCTTCTATCTTTGTAAAAAGAGGGATAATATTGCCTTTTTAAACACCTTTGTTCTGGTTTGGGCAAAGACCTGTACTTTCCATGTGTGCTTGCATGGTGTCCCTCACAACAGTAGCTGGTTAATAGCTAATTGACAGAAAAAAAAACTATATATTTGCTAACTAGACAATGTGTTTTTCACCTGAAGCAAAACATTTTGCAGCAACTTAATGCTTTATGTTATTGTTAACATACCTCAGGGGCAGCACCCATTTTCTGGAGAGATAAAAAACAGAATCCATGTAGGACACTCATCTGGAATGTAGAGTTCACATCTAGTTGATTCAAAATAAGTATCTGGACTTAGGTCTCATAGCAGGAAAGTATTTTTTTCTAGACACAAAGGTACTTTATCTCATCTTCTGCACATATTTGATATCAATTAATTATATATTCTGTGGGTAAGAAACCTCCAATTTACCACAACTTAGTTCAGGAAATTAACTGAGCTTCCCTAATAAATAGCTTAGGTGTCCTGTATACTGTGCAAAAAATAAAAAAGCCTCTTAAACGGTTTTAAACCCTTTTTGATGTTTTTTTTTTTTTTAATTCTTTTTTTCCATTTGAAATAAGGCATTAATCTTGAATCTTTTGCATCATCAAGGTATGGTCTAACCATAATTGTTCCTTGTGGGTCCATTTCAACTCAGCATATTCTGTGATTTTGTAATATTTCTTTTGTGAGAAGCCCATCAGTTCTCATGACCATTTAAAAAAGCTTCATTTGCAATCCAGCAAAGCAAAGGCAAATACAATGTTGATATTTCAGATATTTACAAAGAATATAAAAAACTTTAATCTTACAAGGAAGTAATAAACAAATTTTTAGGAAAGTGCAGTCAACTCTATGTCTTCAATCTGATCTTTCTAGATAACTGAAAAGAATATATAAGTTTAAATAACACTCTCTGCCCAGAATATGATCTTTCTAAAAATAATGCTTCAGCTTCATCCAGAAACTCTAAAATAGAACTTGTTTGATATCATAACATCTCCTACCATAGGAGTCACATATCATTTTCCAAGTAGAAGAACATGCTGCCAAAATGGTGCAGCAAATTCATTGCCATAAAGTAAAAATTCACAGGGTTCTTAACCAAATGCTGGAATTAAATTTAGCCACAACAATTTAATATACCTACAAGATATCTACAAATGTCAGTAAACATTGCAACTGCTTCATTATTTATTCTGCTTTTAAAAGGCATTAGCCAATGTAACATTGTAGTAGATTTTGTTCTCCTTTACAGAACTGAGAACGGGGAGGGCATTATTCACTTGAGAATTAGGAGAGTTATTTTTTACATGTCAAACACAGTAGACAGCACAGTTATTGTACAGAATTTCATTAGCACTGTACTTCTTTTAGCTATATAGTCATGAAGGGTGATATATCCTTTAAACCATTTTGATACTCTAAAATGTAGGGCAGTGATGCATTTATGTATATATGTGTATAGTTTGCATACATATATTATGAAGGCAAATGACAAGGCTGCCATTCAGAGAGATCTAGCCAGGCTGGAGGAGTGGGCCTCCAGGAGCCTTGTGAAATTCAGCGAGGACAAACGCAAAGTCCTGGATCAGGGAAGGAAGAAACCTTGGCAGAAATACAAGCCAGGGCTGCCTGGCAGGGGTGTATCTTGTCAAGGAGCAGTGTGGCCCAGCAGGACCCCCGGGGCCAGGGATCTGGGGCTGAGGGAGGCCCGGCGCTGAGTGTGCCCTCTGCCGTGGGCAGCAGAGCCATGGAGCCGGTAACGGGGCGCCCTGCCACACTCTGACAGAGCAGTGGTGAGCGGGCCCGGGCACGGCCGGGGGCTCCAGCCAGGCAGAGAGGGAGCAGAGGAAGGGCTGGATGGAGCCCGACACTGCTGTGGCCTCACCACAGGGACTGACAGAGCCTGACCGGGCTGAAATCAGGTCTTGCACAGGAAGAGTGGCTGGGGGTCCCAAAGGAAGGGACAGGGCAATAAAACTCTTGATGTATTCCGGGCCTTGAAACGTCTGTGTTTACAGGACCTGGGGGTGCTGGTGAGCGCAAGGTGGACATTGGCCAGCTGTGTGCCCTGGCAGCAAGGGCCTCCAACAGCATCCCAGGCACAGTGAGTAGAAGCACAACCTGGAGGGAAGGTCTTGCTCTGATCAGTACTTGTTACACCACATCTAGACCCTGCAAGTGGTTTAGGGCCCTGAATACAAGGAATATAATGTAAAACTGGAGTGAGTTCAGTGAACACAACCAATCTGGCCAGGGCTGGAGCCTTGACCCTGTGAGTGAGGCTGAGAGTACTGAGTTTGTGCATTGTGAACCCTTGAAAAGAAACAGCTTCAGGGGGGCCTAACAGCACCCTCCAGTACCTACTGGGAGGTTATCAAGGAGTCCTGAGTTGCATGGTGGAAGACTAAAAGCAACAAGCCTAAATCGCAATAAATGAGATTCAGTGTGGATATAAGGAAAGTTTTTCACCACAAAGAGGGTCAAGCAGATTGTCTGGAAAGTTTTGAAAGTTTTGAAGACCTTAAAATAAAGAGCAATAGGTACTGATTATACAGGCACCAAGAGGTTTTCATGTCCCCAGAACGAATTCAAATAGAGCTACTTCCTGTAACAAGACAAAATATTTATAGGAGGGTGGACGCAATTCCACATGTTCAGAATTCTGTGTTTGGAAGATTGAATTTTTGTCAATCTCACCCTTTAGATGGACAATGTAATACTGCAGTTCATCATAATATTGCTGCTTATCCTTCCTGTGTGCTCTCCTAAATCACTCATTATCAAAATGCTGGCTAAGTTTAATTTAGAAAATGAAAGTCACAGCAGACATCCCCCTCAACTTCTGCATTAATTTTTGCTTCAATATACTGCAGGCTGAGAAATGAAATCAAGTCCATTCACTTATCCTTTTACCCTCAAGCTGTAGGTAGCAGGTGTTAGACACATCAAGAACAGTAGTCATTTCTCAGACACAAGGAGAAGAATTTGACATTGAGCTTGGTTCTGATTCAATTGTCCATAGTAATGCAAATTGATGTTAGTCCCACAACCGTTTGCCTCAGAGAAGTATAAAATCTTAGAAATGCCATGAAATCAACACACATCAAAAGCACTTTTAGGATTGCATTAGTGTGCATACTGACTATAATTACAATAATTAAAATATAGAAATTACAGGAGGAAGACTCAAAGAGCACATGAAAGCTTGCTTGTAAACATATCATTAAAATATTCAGTCAAAAGTTGGACTGGAAGATCTGGCATGGCCAAAACATGGATTTTCTTTTAGGTGTTTATGTTTCATTATTGTCTGCTTGTGTTCTCTGACTTGAGCCAAATTTCACAGAAAGAATAGTTTTAGTCTGACTACCTATGTGATCTCCTTCTATCATCAGTAAATAAATATGGACCCCCCTGGAGAAAGATGAGTTTCGCCTATTGGTAAACCTGTCTTAGGAAGGGATAATCAGTCCTCTGAAGGCTCCTGTCCTTATCTCCATTGCCTTAAGGACAAAGTCCAGGAGTCTGTCTCAGAGCAGATGTGTAGATTTTAGATGAATTCTCCTCTTCTTCACTTCCAGATATTGATTCTACAATGTGTTGAAAGTAACCTAGTTTTCAAATGTTTCTTGGACACTTAAAGACACTTAAAGACACATTTCAGTCTTTTCTCTTGTATTTCTCTCCTTCCAATTTTGGTGTTAAATTACACTTTCATCTTCATTAAAAAAACATATATCTGTAGCTGGATTCTTCCCTATTCTACAATTCATTGGTTTAACTTGTAATGATTTCTTCTGGTCATTATTTCTGGATTGCTATTCTGTTTTTCCCTATCTGGTATTTAAGCTATTTGCATATTACATGGCACATTTTCAAATGTCTGTATACAATTCTGTATATATTTTCACTGTGTGTATACATATAATGAAGTGGACTATTAGATTTCTGTAGTACCAGTTACTTTTTGTATCTGCATATTATGAGGACAATAAAGAAAGCACTTTCTGAAATTTCAGGTGATTTCTGTCACTTGAGTGCCTAGTTCACAGGTGTCTGACCTGTGCCATGGTGTTGAAGAAATGCATTTCTACAGTGACACTTCAGTCATGAGCAGTCTTCAGAGGTGATGTGCTCCTCTTCCAGGGGAAACAAGAAAAATACCAAAAATTATAACATGCACACTTTAAGACAAAGGCTGAATTAAACAAATGCACATGAATAATAAACCAGAAGAGAATACTCTTGTTGCAACCCTGTTAACAGAGTGGTTTGGTATATATCAGTTGCTGGAAGGGCAGTTTGGACATATTTATGTCTACACCATCTGCTGTCCCATGCCCACAACCCTCCAAAGCAAACCTGCTGTTTGACATGAGATTCAATATGGCCATAACCTATACCTAATTACTGGTGACTGACATCTGATATTTCACCTTGATGCTGTGATGTATGTGGCCTGGTGGTGAAGGAATAATACCAACGATAGTAGCAAGGTTAATTAATCAGTAAATATGCTTCACAGTGTTATCCTCTAGGAAGCTCAGACTTACTCTAATGCCTCATACTGTGATATTTGGGATTATGGAATCATAGAATATAGGATCAATAATTATTGATCACTCAATATCCTCTCAAGTCCATACCCTGTGGCTCTTTTAAGGTGTTTATCATTTGCAGCATTTAAATCCTCCCTAGCATTCTTTGCAAAGACCTCAAACTGTCCAGCACAGTACGCACTGCTCACTCAGCTGTAAAATGATCAGCCTGCCTTGGAATTCATCTGCTGCTCCTTGCCATCCGACCCAACAACCTTTCCAGCTGGAACAGCTCACTATGACCATGGAAAACCAAGTGTCCATTCCCTCAACACCAGATGTCAGTCATCCTCTAAAATCCATCTAGCCTAAAGGGGAGGTACATTTAATTCCCCAGTGCCTCACAGGACAAACTGCAAAATGCCAAATGGCAAAGCCTTCCCCAAACTCTCAGCCTGAAATCAGGCCTGTTGGACCCTTGCAAAAGGCAGAAGCAGAATAAGTTCTGCTCAGCCATATTTGCTGTCTGCATCACACACCATTTTCATCTACACTGAAAACTTCAGCTGAATCCCATTAGGAAGAGAACTGGTGCGAGAGACATTTCTAATTTATAACATGTCTAATTTCTTTCAATTTGACAACAATATGGCTATAATTTTAGCTGAGACATGTCAGACGATTACTGAATATGTGCAAATTTTTTAAAAAGACAACAAAAATGACGTGGCAAATTGCATGCTTTCCTTTAAAAAATATAACAGACTTTTGTGGAAACAATGCAGTCTTTCAACATATTGCTTTAAAAAAAATCCCTGTAAGGCAAGGACTACCAGTTTGATTTTCCAATATTTATGATATTTTTCCATTAAAATGAAACTAATATTGACTCACTTGTATTTATATTGCATTTTGCTTTCTGTATTAATGTTTGTTTGAATTAATCTGAATATTACACATAATTTAAATTTCAGCACATGAACTGAATTAACCTCATCAATGAGAATTTTGCCTATGGCACCCCTTTTATAAATGCTTTTCCCATTGAGAATCTTGCTGGGAAGACAGCTTGATTGTGAATATATTGACATTCTACTTGTTACTGCAAATCTCCATTTTGTTTTAGATGTTTTATTATCTGATGGCTAAATTGCCCTGTAAATGTACAACATAAAATATTTGATTAATAAATACTTCAGGGCACTGAACTCAGTGCAGCCAGTTTGCTCTGATCAAAGCAGTAAACACTATCCACTATTGTTTTCTCAAAAGCTCCTTATTCTGTCCATTGTAGGAAACAGTCACTATGGAAAACACTACCAAAAGTTAGACATTAAATATTTTATCAAGTTGACACAAGACCTGCTCTAATTATCATTTTGATCCATGTGATTTCAATATCTTTAACTGGATTAGGACTTACCTATTCAGTATTACTCCAAGGTTCTAATATAACTATTTATTTTTTAATTTATGGAGACAATCTGATAGTATTTCTTTTGCTTATCTTTATACAGAAACTGTATTATCCAGTTGCACATAAATAGTGTCTTGGTACAGAAATTCACTTCCAGAAGAAAACAACTGTTCTAATAGTCTTCCCACTCCTGTTAGCATCATAGGAGTACAAACAGAGAGAAAAACTGAAACCAGACATAACATTTTGGGTGACAAATTTCTCATTCTGTAATTTTATAGAGTGATTTGTTTTCCTCTCTGATGCTTTACTGCAAGACACTGAGGGTTCAGCCAACAGGCATATCTATTCTCAAGTGGAGGGAATCAATTACTAGTCATTAGTCCCCTTGCTAATATTAGGATGGCAGCAATAAGCATGTAAATTTGTTACCCAGGAAAATGGATGCAGAAGGGACAGTTTTATGGAGTTATACACTAAAATCCACAATTTGACATGGTAAAAAAACAACTTGTAGCATTGGAAAACAACTGCATAAAATTCTGCTGGTTCACATTCAGCTCAGGTTGTTTTCTGACAGCTATTATCACCCGACAGCTGTTTGACAGCTGATGTGGAGCAAGCAGGACAGCTCTGTCCAAGATTCACCATTGACTTCAATGGGAGTGGAAAAATCTCCAAATGCTACTATGATTTAAAACAGCAAAACCAAATCATCAATATTTACCCTTTTAAAAATTCCTGAAGAAAAGCCAAAAGCCTGATGATTATTTCACCTAAGCTGCACTTCAGTCCTTAAATATCATCATAGTAAAGTTGCAGTGTGAATACTGAAGACCTTCCACGTTGTGCTCTGCTAGTAAACTTTCCATCCCTGGGAAGTGTTGCAGGACTGACTCCTTTATTATTATGGGAAAACCATACCATGGCAGTCATTTTACAACTGAATCTCAGCCATGTTCCCACAATTGTGGTTTAAGATAGATTTCCATGAGGACAGATCTCATAGGTACAAAAAATGAAAGGGCCACAAAACGCTACTAAGATGGAAAGATATAGGATGTTAATTAAAAGGCAAATATCGAAAAAATTTCACACAATTCCTATAAAACTAACTAAATTCCTATAAAATGGAGCAACTTCCTTGGATTCTTTGGTGGGACACAATTAGTTTAGCTTATCTTGCCATCTGCTACTGTCTCACTGATTAAAATTCAAAAAGCAAAGTTTGAATGCTGCAGCACTGGAGCACTTTACAAAGCCATCACCTCCACTCCACAAGGAAAAAGGATATACAGACTTCTAGTCCAGAATGTACTTAGCTGTTTCACAAGTATTTCTACATAAAGTTCAAACAATATTCTATGGTATTATCCATTTTAATCAAATTATTTTGAATAGAATTTTTTGGGTTATGACAATGTTTGTCTTTTGAATGACATTATCAGGGAACATAGACCAGGTAGAGTATGTAAATAAATGGGCTGGTTCTTCCATAGCTCCTTGTTGGACTTACTTTTTAGAACTTAAGATTCAAACAGTTCTATCCACTTAGACCAGCTGAAAATCTCCTTTAGTATCTAAGTTGCATATGAGCTATTTTTATATTAGAAAATCTCTATAACCTCCATATCATAATTTTAAATATACTTTGAAAAGAGAGTGCTGCTAGTCTGACCACCATATCACAGGACCAAGGATTGGGAGAAATAGGAGAGGTAGGAGAGAGATAGGAGAGGTAGGAGAAATAGATTGCTGAAGGAAAAGAATTTGTCCATGCCCTGTCTTCCACAAGTCCGTAGTGAAGGGGTTTTCAGGGCATAGTTCCCTCCTGGTACCTCCCACTGCTTTCAGATATATTGGCATAGTGAAGTTAATCTAGAGTCTCAACACTGAAGTCTCATCAAATCAGTGATACAGCTCACTTGCTTTTCAGCCTTTGCCAATTCCAAAATCTCCACATGTGACCTTGACATGTGTTTTACAAGTGCTTTAAGATCTCTGGTTGAAAAGTTCAGAACAAGATTTAGGCGGCATTACCACATCCCTTCTGTCAAGCTACCTATAAGTCTTAATTCCAATGATGCTTTATCAGCCTGCTCACTCTCCTCTCTGTAATAAACTTCAACCTGATAACATTATTAAGCAAATATTACGAACCAGCTTTCATTAGACCTTGTTAACTATATCATGAAAGTAATAATAACCTGATCTATAACCTTGTGCCCACTACAGCTGGAGAAATATTGTGCAGGAAAATGCAGAGCTGTGGACTTCATATGACAAGGTGATACACCGTTCTCACATGGAATTGTTTTGTTTTACATGACTTTAGAAGTGCTTTCTGGGAACAGGCAGTTTTGTGCAGTGTTTGTGCCATACTCTGGATGCTATTGAGAAAATAGAGAAAAGCTGAGAAAAAACCTTGGTGCTTCTTTTAAGTTTCTTCCAATAGGGTGCTACAGCACACACTCATCCTCAGCTAGCTGGGGATTAAAGGTGTCTGGCAGATATATTCTCTCTTCAGATAAAACTATAGACTTGCTTAACTCTGGCATGAGTGGCAGCATAGCATCTCAGAGAAACAGACTTGTAGCCCTGTAGGAGCAAAGCTGAATATTCTCCTTATAACCAAAGCTGACCTGCTTCTCCAGCTCTTTGTTCCATCTGGATTTTTTTTAGTTTGTACATATTAGTACGTATTCCTTTTTTCCCCTTCATCATTTCACATAAGGCACTGGGTTAGGCTTCTTTGTACCACCTTGTTTTTGCACTTGATCAAAGTACCTTATTATCTTTGCATCATCTGAAAGTTTTTTAATTATTATTACCCTGAATTCCTACTGCTGGACTAACACTAGACTGCTTGTCTTCCAGCAAACATATTTGAAGCTTTATTTGATTAATTTTAACTTATTAAGCACATCTGTCGTAAAATTTTAAGCCTACTTTTGGAATATTTCACCATCTTCATAGAATTAGGCACATTACCTATCCAGAAACTGGTCAAACAATCATTTTCTCTGGTGTCTTGTTAGAAATAATGAGAGAGAAAAAGTGAAAGAAAGTGAAATTGTTCTTATGGGATGATAGGAGAGTAAAATCTCCACTCCAGAAACTGTGGATGAGTACCTAAGCTCATACTTTAGTCTCCTAAAGTAATTAGTTCTCTGAAAGTGCCTCTCCACCAACAGCCAGTGAGCCAAGGGCCCATCAGTCTCCTACCCTAGCTGCTTCAGTTGGGACCTTAAAGCTGGGTGTGATGAGTTCAAGTCTTAGGGACCAAAAGAGCCAGTAAGTCTTTGAAAGATTATTTTCAAAGGAAAAATACCCAACAAAACACCTGAAAAATATGTTAAGGTGAGATTTGGCAGTGCATTTACTACTCTTTGCTATCTCTCTGCATGACTACATCCCTGTAAAGTCAAGATCTATAACTTCACTTTCAAAGTGTAAGAAATGTATTTGCTTCTACTGTACATGAAGAGCACCCAGGCAGGATGGCAGAGGGGAATAGCTAAACCCCAGTTTGCCATGAAGTGACATCCTTCTGAAGAGAAGCAGCAAAATTGTGGAACTCTTCTATAGAAATCAAGTTGTAGAGACATTCAACTTGGCACTTACTCAGTCTTAAACTCCTAAGTCTTTTGTGAAGCTGGGCCTCAACCTCAAGATTTAGATGTGATTACACATCTAAAGCAATAATGCCAGCAAATTAAGACTGAAGAACTGTGGGGAGAGAAAGGGGAGGAGGTGTCTTTTATAACTTATGTTTTAGCAACTTGCTAGGATATGAATATTCCAGCCACAACCTCAGGGCTGTAGACTGGATGTACATATCCTATGAGGGCCAGAGGGACTCATCCCCAGCCATGCAAACTGAAAAATTTGTGGACAGATTGGTGGATGGCTCCCTTATGGCTTATGTGTCTTCTCTGTTATTTTATGGCACAGGTCAGTCTTGTATAGGGTCAGAAGACAGCTGGAGGCAGCTGGACACAACTTCAACAGAGAACTGTAACTATCTTTTCATACATATATCACCTGTGCAAGATCAAACCTGAAGAAAAGGCAATGGTCTTCCTGAGTATCCATGACAGAGTGATTATGTATTGACAAAATACTTTTCCCATTCTCCTTTTATAATAGTTCCATGTATTTAATAGAAAATAGAAATATTCCAGTAGATTCACAACTAAACAAAAATGTCCTGTGGTCATGATGCAAATCCTGATGGGTTACAATGAACTAAGCATGCTGTTCTTTCCTGGGGCATTTAGCTACCTCAGGGTTGCTTATAAAGTGTGTCTTCACATTCTGCTGCATTTATGGAGCTTTTGTACCAATTCTACTAATAACAGTGAGAAAAAAGGAATGCCTGAGTTAACAAATTCTTGGAATGGGAAAGAAGATGCATTGTCTGATTTACTTTTTTACTCCTTCCCTCACCTCAGATTTCACAATCTTCAACATTAATAGCACTTACATGACATCCCTCTAAGACAGATAATAAAAAGAATGACAGAATTGATGGTAATTTTAACCATTAATTTGCTTGGCATTTCCACCTAGTGTTGAAGATTATCACTGCTTCAATGCCAGGATACTAAAATTCTTATTTAAAAGTAACAGGACTGGGTTGTCGCATGCTTAGCTCTGTGGAGAGTTATGTACACTGGCAAAAAAAGGGTCTGTCTATTACTAAATCAAGACAATCATGTTTTGAATTCACTTTACCCACAGGTGAAAGTGCAAAGCTCTGCAAAATCATATACCACACTGTCATGCAGCTGACACACCTTTTCAGTTGGGAAAGTACTGTTGGTTTGCAAAGGTCATGTTTACAATTCAGTTACAGGGAAAGTTATAGACATGCATGTCTGTACCAGATAATTCTGGGGGGGAGGACTGCTTCTTTTATTCTCTCAGCATCTTTAATAAACACCACCCAATACTGGGTAAGAGGATGTGGTTTCTATCAGAAACCTTTAGAAGATAATCAACAAGAGTAGAAAAACACACCTACGCAGCCACAGGTGCTTTCAGAACCTTCAGTCAATGATGAATGAGTAGCCCAAATGTATTAATGTTCTCATATTTCTATTATTCTATGAATTAAGTTTAAACAGATTTTCGAGCTGTTAGTTTTGGGGGATTTTAAGTGAGAGAATGCACAATGGTGAAGACATTTGTGATACAAAAGCTAGAACAGAAAATATTTACTTCTCACCTTCTGGCTATCACATGACTTAAGTTGATTGTCTTGCATAAAAATACAATATTCCATGGTTTGGTGATAGGTTGACACTATATATGTAGCTAGTCTTTCTCCAAACTAAAGATATGTATATGTGGGATCACCTGAAAACCATCTAAATGTCTTCTAGATTTCTTATCTTTGTCTGAGAACTTCTAATATCAACAATCATGTCCTAATTATTATAGCCTTTATTTCTAGATAGTAAATTTGAGATTACTTGCCATGGTAACATTCAGACGAAGACCCTGCCTTCTGTTTTGTGGAAAATCACCTTGATATATTATGTCCCACTGATCATCCAGCTCTGACTTTATTTCTCCCAGACTATGCTCCTGAAAACAGCTTCTTTCTGAAATACTGCTCTCTTCAGAAAGTTCACTGAATACATCTAGGCTGCTTCACACTCTCCTAAGAGCTCAAAGACTTACTAAAGTGTCTGTACCCCCACGGTTGGTCAAAAGCACAGCTGCTTGGCATCGGTCAAGTGGAATGATGAACAATGGTGCCAGAGCTAAATCAGGTGAAGGAAGGATCAAGTAGTACTGTCAAAGTGGTACATCCCATGCCTTCACACAATGCTGTTTTCTTGAGGATCACAGTAGTATAGGCAGTGTCTCCCAGCAGAGTAGATTGGGGGAGAGAAAAAGGAGAGTCCAGATCCTTAGTAGGAAGCAGAGAGGAAATCCCTTGGGTCAGCCATACAGACGCAAAGTGCCAGAGAAGGTGTAGGGGAACAGTACAAGAGGGCAGGGGCACATGCACTGAAGGTGAATGTGAGGCTGTAAAGAAGCCTCAGGGCCCAAACTGCAGTTTCAAGATTCAAATCTCCCCTCTGTGCCTTGGCTTTTGCCACTGTAAGTAGCAAAACTCCTTCTGTAGAGGGTGAAGGAGAGTGGCACACACAAACCTGTACATCTGGGTAGAACCCTGTTCTGTTCAAACTAAGGCACTTATGGCAGGGGTGTTAATGGGTCCAGGATTTCTCCCTCGATGCTGCAGAAAGAGTGTTTCTAGCTTGTGGATGCCACAGAAGGCAGGATGTGTGGACCAGAGGAAATCCAAGAGCCACAAATTGTTGAAACTGAGTGAGTGTTCAGAGAAAGGGCAAAGTTGTTCTTGTTCTTACACTTCACCTAAAGCGTGTGCCTTTGAAGACTGTAGGCTGGACTAGAGGGACTCAGTGTGACCAAGCACAAATGTGCTTCCTGTTGTATTCAGTAATGCTCTAAACCAGCAAAACCTGTTCATCTTAACACTAGACAATGTCACCTTGGGAAAAGCTGTAGTGTGCCAGCAGACTGACTTTCTGTTATCAGGTTTTGTCCTTTTTTTTCCTTCCAACTGCATGTGCCGTATTTCTTCCTGACCTGTATAAAATCTATGCTTTTCAGGATAAGTGCTATTCCACAATAGTAGAAATAATATCATTCTTTTCTGTCTCAGTTCTTGCTCTGAGGCTGCATTATAAAAAAGAGTATGCAAGGAAAAAAAAGGGAATTAGGGCCAGGTATCATGATGGCTTTTCAAGCAGAAATGCTTTCATTTCTATAATATGTATCAAGCCATCACATCCTTTTTCAGCCCCAGCCATCTTAGTGCAAGTGGTGTACTGGCCAATTCCCATTCATTTGTTTCTAAAAGAGGAACATGTTGTTTGGCTTTGTTCAGGGTAGATTAGAGCGAACTTTGATTTTAATAATTTTTTAGCAACTCTACGGCTAAAATAACTACAAACCTTTCATACACTAAAAAAAACCCCATGCACACGGCTGCAAAAATCTGTCAGTGCATTTGCAGGAGGAACAAACAGCATCTAATGTAAGTATAATGGAATTTGGAGTGACACCCAGGCTGTGAGCAGCCTTATGTTGTCATGCCTGGTGTGCAGAATATCAAAAACTCTCTTAAGAACTCAAGCTTGCTTTTCATCAGGATGTTTCTCTTTCTGTTCTTCTGCGAGCACTGTATGAAGCATGAACACTAAAAAGGACAATTGTCCTGCAAGTGCATCTCTGCCTCTGTTCTGGCCTTGCATTTTTCTGCTAAATCTCACCTCAAAACACAACATGCCAGATGATGAGAGAGTCCTTTAGTATTTAATTTTACATTATCTTTTAGAAGCTCTTCCTGAAAAGAGAAGAATCTTTACAGCCAATAAGTGACAGTTGTTATCCTGAAGAACTCACAATACTAGGAGATAAAAGCAAAGGGGAAAAGTAATTTTTTGTGAAGATCAGACTCTGTGAGACCCCAAGCTTCTAATACAGCCCTCTTCTTATTACACTTATTTTGCAGGCAAATCAGCTACTAGTTACAACAAATCTTAACATTTTAAGCAATAAGAAATTTCCAGTCATGAAATTATAATAAGCTGGTATTGCTTATGAAAGACACCTTTTTGTTTCAGATACAGATAAAGTTGTTGGTTGAAAAATATCATCAAATCCGGGGAAAATAAACATTTCCTGTCCAAGGGATTTTTGCAAGATCAGAATAAAGATTGGATAAAATTCAACTCAAATGTATGTGAAACTAGGAGAATTTATATATTTTAACATACAGTCATGTAAAAATGTGGCTCTCTTGGCTGAATTACTTTTTGTATTGGTGACTTTGTTTGAACTGAATGTCGAAATGGATGAAATGTACCTACTGCTGAAAGTCTCATGCATTTTCAGAGATTGTGTTTTCTGAGAATGTCTTCTGTCTGGCTCCTAACCTAGCAGGTTTTGGGGGTTTTTGAGGTATTTGACCACAGAAATGGATAGATTTGGGGGCAGAAGGTAACTTCATTCCTCCAGCTTTTGAATTTTCTGAGGAAATCTTTATTTTAATTTAAAAATTATAAATTTAATGCATTTTTAAAGTGAGAGACATGCTAGGTTATTTATTTGTGAGGATATACACTTGAACAGGCCATAATTATCTAAATAAAGCCATGGAGAGAAATTAATGTCCTGCAGAAGTGCAGGAAATCAACCCACTGCCAAAGCAGCCATGTTTTAAGGAGTCAGGTAATATGACACTAAAATGTTTCACTATTTTTTTTTCTAGATGAATGACCTTATCCTAAATGTGCAAAGGAAAGGTGGAAAAATATAATTTAGAGTGTGTTCATGAACACCACCTAGAATTAGGGTTTGGCTGCCAGAGTTCAGTAACCAATTAGGGAAGATGAATCGAACCATCGACATAATAACAAGTACACAGGGACAAAGATGAAATAAAAGAGCGGAAGTTGGCTACATTTTGTAGTGGAGGCTATAAAAGGCTACAGTATGATCTGAAAAGGAGTTGGATCTGCCAACCTTGCTGTTTTTCACTGAGCTTCATCTTTTTACTGTTCTGTTTCTCATTGACACATTAGCTGCTGCACCAATACATCACATGCACATGGCTAAGTCAATCCTGAATTAGATGAGCCATGGAAAACCATAGAATCTGCCAACAGAGAAGAGATTTAGCCAAATATTTCTAAGTAAAGCCTGAGTATGCTCAAACTGCCAAAGAGCAGCATTTGCAAAGACAGCGGGGAGGTAGACGGACCCACTCTGCACTGATCTTATCAACTGATCTTAAACCTTTGCTTGTCTGACACTTTTTGCTCATAATACCACAGAAGGAAGATTGCACAGGAATGAGTTGTATTGAAAAATCTTGGTCTTTAATGATTGGAAGGAACTAAAATGAAAGCTAGAAGGCCTTTGAGGCAGGTTTTGCATTTCAGACGATTAGATTAGTGCCATGTCAGGTCTGAGTAAATAAATGCTCTTCTAAATAAAACAGAAAAAGTTATTGTTTTTCTCTTTTCCTGTCCTGCACAACTGCTTCACCCATTTTTACCGCCAGCATAAGGTAAATGTGATATGACATGTAACTTTTTTGATCAACCACAAAGAAGTTTTCCAGCATCTATGGAGCTCAGCTAGTAAGCACAATTTATAAAACAATGAATGACTAACCCCTGTAACCATTTTAATGACCCTAAAATAAAGTGCTTAGAGCAACATCTGTCTCAGCAGCTGGGTTCTCTGCATGAGTGGGCAGAGCGACACATTGGGACAAATTCTGTTCTCCCTTTTGACAGAAACAATTGCAGCAGATCATTTTTATCGTAATCAATTTAGGTACAGTTTCTTGGAAACCATCTGTGTAGTGTTCATAGATTGTGCTTAAGAATTTAAATGTGTGTATTTTTGGTTGCTTGATGTAGCATCTGCTAATGACCACATAAGTTCCAGTTTTTATGCATAAAGCTGTTTCCTTGTAAAGGGATTAGTAGAATGACTACTTGATTTTATCCTTTTAACTACCCAATAAGCTGTCGCAGCTTGAATGACATCCGCCACAGAGTGTAAGTTACAGAATTAATTGCGTTTTTGAGCTGGAGTTGAAGTCATAAGGATAACAAAGCATTAGAAAAACCTTTTATTACATTTCTCTCTCAAGTTAGTAATTTAAAATTAATACAGGTTTTGTGTGAGCATTTTAAACTAAAGAAGAAAAAATGGCTTTTTAGATCAAAGATACTTTTTCAATTCTTCCCTGGTTTTCCTGTCATTCTTTATAAGTTTTTTTTAAAAAAAAAAAACACTTAGTAACATTTTAAACAAGTATAATAATAAAGAGCAAAACCATGTTTTATTTACCCCTTATTTGAGAAATGTCTGAAAAGATAATGACTTTTAAAATGCTGGGAATCTACTGGAGAGGCATTCTTTTTGAAAAGAATACAAAACATCAAAAATTTTTAAAAGACTAATAATGAAACTCAACTCTGATTCTTTTTGTAGTGTCACATAGATTTATTATCTTATTAAGTGATTATCCTGAGGGCATTTATGATTCCATATAAGAGTACCACACAAAATTCATACACCAGCCCTACATTCTGTTAATGGGTGCAAAGGTGGGACCTGTAACTGTACATCAGAGACTGGGGTTCACAGAATGCTTGCTCAAAGGAAAAATACAAAGGAAAGCTCTGAGGAAATAATTTAAAAAAAAATCTCTTTGGAAGACAGATATTTACAATTTTCTTGTTTAAAAGGGTTTTGATGAAGGAGTGTGCTTACCTCAGGCATTGGACTGAGGCTTTAGGATGCTCTTTCACAAAGTGGAGGCACGGGGACACTTTTCAAAATATTTAAAAGAAAAACACCTCTTCCCCAAGGACTGAGGAAAAATATTTTTAAGAGTTCTATGGAAATTTCTAACAACTAGGCAGCCACGTGAGTGCACAACACCAGGTCTGCTGTATATATGTGTGTTTATTAGACATACATCAGTAGTTTCACACTCACTGTCCAAAACAAGAATAAGCTATCAGTTAATTTCTCTGGTTATGATGAAAGGCCATTTCTGAGACAAATCTATGTTTTTCAAGGAAATATGTTCACTTCTGCTTACGGGAATTTATTGGATTCAATTCAGTTACAAACAAAAGGGGAAAGGATGCACAGTACTGTTATGTTCCCAAAAGTAGTTGAGAGTCAGAAAGGAGAGGCATGATAATAAAACATTAGTAACAGAAAATATTAAGGCTGCATCAGACATGCAGAGATAATTTAATATATCTATTAATTATCCAGAAATGGAGCCAAGCAGCAAGATAGTAACATTTTCAGATAGCACGAATTTATTTAGGTTTTATTCAAATCCAGGGGGACAGTGAAGAATTTCATAAAGGATAAGCCACCCTAAAATAATACAGTGGCAGATTAGCACACTTGATTAAATTTGAAGGCAGCCAATTGAAAATGTATAAAAGGAAGAAAAACAGACAATGTGCAATTAAACTTTATAAATCACTGACAATAGATAATACTAAGGCTAGGACTTTAGCAAAAGTCAGTGGGGAACTGGACATTTATATGAATACTGAGAATGTGCAGAGTTATAACAGTAAACGCTAAAAATAGATGATGGGAAGGAATGTAAACCTCATGTTCAGGAATTTAAGCCAATTTTTAACTATTAAGAATGAAGATAAGTGAATTTCATAAGTGTGTGTATGACACTTGTTGTGCTGTTCTCTGGATGTAGGACCATGGAGAGCAAGGACAGAGTGAACACTGCCACAAGTCTGATCTAGCTTGGAAAGATTTATATGGTTCTAAATCCCTCTTATCAGTGCTGCATTGTATCCCAAAACAAACCTTCTTCCCTGGGATTTGGAGATATTAAATCTGCACTGTAAGAATTCTTAGACAAGCTTGATTTGCAATAAGTTTGCAGAAAGATTCTCAAATTACAGACAGATCGTGGTTCATGTCCGCACTGTGTATCTTACAGGAAGACTAGAGTGGTGAGTCCCAGATGAAGCATGTACCTCATTGGATCTTTGTGTCATCAAGACCCAGATCAAACCAGCAAATGCAGCCCAGAATGAGCTCAGAAAGACTCTGTGGATTAATCTACTTCTGCAGCCCAACAGGCCACTTCAGAAGAAACATTTTGCTAATTAAGAGTGTCTGTGGTAACAGAACAGTCACGTAGTCTGAGATCCTAATGAGCCCATCTTCTACAATTTTATTGCTTAAATGAGTATTCACAACTATGTAAATCTAAAGGGTCTTATAATTTTATTCCCTTTTGGATTATTTTTTATTTTCAACACAAAAAGAAAATGCAGATATAACATTGACACTTAGCAGAAGACGAGTCTGATGGGCAAACAACTATATTCCTGAGAAGAAGCTCACAAAAACCATCTAATCTGTGGGAATTACTTCTGTACAAAAGCCCTTCCCTTCAGTAAAGCTGGATAATTTCTTTTACCTTTGCTCTGCTGCAATATATTGCACCAAAGCATTCACCTAAACAACATGGAAGACAATGGCTTTAAAATTGCACTGCTGCTTGCCTTGCTGTAACTTTTCTTATGTACCAGTGCCCCAACTCAGTTCAGAAAAGAGGTAAAAGCTTTTTGTAACCATGATCTGCATCATGGAAACAAATTCAATCTCCTATCAGATTTCTGAGGTAGCACAGGATATGAATTTGATATGTTCCTTATCTGAGCTGCTTTATTTATCTCTGCTGCATAATTAGTGCTCTTTGTGTGAGGAACACAAGGCTATCATACAAAATATTCCCCTGTTAAAATGATAACCAGCTGCAGAAAGTCTCAGAAGCATCTTTTGTTGGTAAACACTTAGGCCAAATGTTACTGACATTTTAAACATTACCTCCTATGCATACAATGCATATAAACAGACAGAGGTGCAGAATCTTTTACCATATTCCTCCCTTGTAGTTTTCTGTTCTGATTTAGAGGAAGATTGTTTTTTTCCTTCTCACCCTTGCTGCCCTGAAAGATTTCATCACAGCCTTTTATCATTAGCTGGTATTTCCAGCATGTTCAAAATACCACAGGGTGGATGCTGGTACTGTATGGCAGCACATCTTTCTTCCACTCCCTGCAAGCATATCAATCTATTGCTCAACAAACAAGGAACTGTGCCAAAAGAAACCATGTTAAAAGAAGGGTGCACAACAGTGGTAGGTAAAGGACATAATTTGAAGTTTAAGCAGTACTGTGCTCAAGAGGATAAATGATTTGTTTTATTAATAATAGCTCTATGCACAGATTAGAAACCTAATTTGGCACGAATCAACAATAATGCTAAAACCATTCTCATCATCTCTCATTTGCTTTTCCATATGAACAATGCCTTGGAAACAATGAATGATGGCCTGTGTTTTATACTTTAATACATATTTTAATAGCACACTTATCCAAACAAGGATAATATTAGTCAGATCATCTTCTCAAGCTCTTGATAGATTTTATCAACCTACTGTTTTTCCATGTTCCTAAGAAATTTTATAGTTCATAATGTTTTTCTTACTTTCTGTTCTGTGTGCATCACACACACAGAGCTACTAGGAATGAGCTCTCACAAGACAGCTTCCCTGTCTTTCCCAGGGATAGCTGGGTGATTTGCAAAATCTACAAACATTGTATGATTTGAGCTCCTCCTTCCTTTCCTTTTCTCTTCAATCACAGCCCCTATGGTTTCTTCAGTGGCAGACAGACACTTGTTTTGTGGTCTCTCAACCTTTTCTACTTTGACTCCTCACATTTCCATTCCTGTGTCTCTGCATGATAACAATTTCAGAATCATAAAGTCATCAAGGTTTTGAACATGGGTATATTTTCCAGCATATCAGTCTCTTCCTTTACTACTTTACCATAGTCTCTATTTCTCTACCTTGTCATTTTTCCCCTTCACAATAAAAACATTCTTCAGTTTCTCCTTGCTTAATACATTTTTAAATACTGCCAAGTGAAATCTCTTGTTTCTCCAAATGCTATTCTTCCTGCCTTATTTTATTTTTAAAATTGCAGAATATGTTCTTAATGTTATTTGTGAATGCTTGTTCTCATTATATTTTCTTTTATTTCCAGATTCCTTTATCCTTTTCTCCTCCCTTCACTTCTTACATTCTACAACATTTGGTCTAAACAAAGTTTCTAGTGGTGTTGAATTTTTAGCCAAAACTCCACTGTAGTACTTTGTTCTCAGTCTGCCCTTGACCTGGTGTCAGCCCTTACCTACCTATTAACTGATGATTCTCTTTCTTTAAATCTTAACATTTCTGGGATTCCATTATTGCATTTCTTATATTTCTCCTTTTAAACTTTTTATTCTTCCTGTGTTACTTTTTTTCCCTCTAGAGAGTCCAAGTGTTGCCACCTTCCTACTAATGTAGAGTCCAAAAAATCATTATGGATCCTCTTCTTTCTCACCTCACCTCACCTCACCTCACCTCACCTCACCTCACCTCACCTCACCTCACCTCACCTCACCTCACCTCACCTCACCTCACCTCCTAATTCAAATATACACTCAACAGCTCTTCCTATGCAAAGATCACCTCTTTGCTTCAGACCCCTCTCCTTCTGTTCACACTAAAACCTCATCCTGAGCAGCTCTTCATGTATGCCTGTTCATCTTTTCTGTTCAGAAACAAAGTTCTTCAACTTTCTCTTTCCAATGCCCACAAACTTTCTCCATTTTTTTTCTCAGTCATGGTCTCCACAACCTTTCAATCAATAAATTAAAATAAAAACTTCAAAGATTTCCTCATAGAAAGTGTGCTTAAGTGTACCAGATATAAGGAATTCAATAGCAGACTGGTAGCAGAAAAAACATTTTTTGGTACCAACACCAGAAATATTTGGTATCAACACCAGGAATATTTGTGATTAGCACCGTGGCCACAGGACATGAAGATACACTTCCATCTGTGACACATTACAGTTATGTTTATCTAAAGAAAGAAGCCATTGCTACACTGAATAGAAAATCTCTTTTCCTGATAACTAGTCACAACAAATTTATTCCAGACTTTTGATTTTGTAGAAAAGCAACTGTTATAAAAAGGCTTCAGATGTTCTTTACAGAAGCCCTCAGAAAAAAATAAACAGAAGAGCCAGCAGTCCTCTCTACCAGAAAATCTGAACATGAACTTTATTAATATTCTTAATAACCAGAAAGCAATTAGTGGAGTGCCATAGTTACAATGGAATGATTACTGTTAAATGGAAATTATATCTTTTTTTCTAGAAGTTATACACACATACATTTTATAGCTAGAAAACACACATAAGACTGTTGTGCACAGACCCTCAGTAGAAAACTGGGCAATTGTCTGTGCCTGCATTCATTTGTAGACAGCATAGCCAAGGGTCATTAGTTTAATAGGATATTGGTTTTTTCTGTCTCTCTAAAACGTCTGTTGAAACATCCTCCCAGGAGCCAAATTGAAGAGGTGAGGAAATAAACAGCAATTGACAGCTTTGATCACTGACAGCCAGAGATCCATTCAGCCCAGAAAGTACCGTAGGGTAGGAATCAGAAAAAGCATTCACAGAGCAAGGAAATAACGACCCTGCAAATGAGCATGTCCAATGCCTGAGGTAAACACACTCTGAACAAAGACTACACCCAATGAGGACCATATAGAGGACCACAGATAAAAAAGAAGTACAGAGAGGCAATTTATGGGTCATGCAATGAGAGTGATTTCACCCAGGAGTGAATACCAGAGGTGGAAAGAGTTTAGGAAGATTAAGAAGAGGCTGCTGGGTCATACATACATGCATGGGTTAAGAGATGAACGAAGGATTTCAGCAAAAGTGAGGGCAGTGGATATCATTTGAGGGATTTCATTTAGTATTTGATTTACCAATTATCTTTTTCAGCCAGCAACACAGTTTGAGCTCCAATATGATGCCCATGTGTCTGTGGAGAGATATAAAAGGGATTGATTGCTGCAGAACTTGTTGCCTTCCCTACAGTGATGTGCTGAAGGGGAGATCCCAGGGACAGCTGGGAGTGATTTATGATTGTTACACTTTCACTGCCAAACCAAAGGTAGAATTGGGATGATTCCCCTTCCTCTGATAAAATTCAGCCTTTTTCTAGGCAGTAGTAAATAAGCTGTGCCAGAGATGAGTCACCTCTCAGGAGATGAAATGTTCCTGAAGAACCTTCTCAGGACTTCAGAATGGATTGTTTCACATTTTTGGCAGGTATTTTCAAAGTGTTTTGGAGGGAGTTATATCTGGAAGCCTTCATCTGGTTTTATTCTCATCCCTGTTCAAGCTTTACAACTGGAGAGATTGAGTTATTCCATAAATATATATCAAAATATATAAATGGTAGATCTAAAGCAGACTTTTCTTCAAGTCAGGATTTAAAGCTCTAAAGCATCTCTGACAACTGCTGTTCACTCTTTCCTCCACATTGTCAGGACAAAGCAGTTTTGTTGAGCCAAGAAAAGAAACATAAACTTCAGAGTATTTCCTCTTTTATGAGAAAGGTAGAAAAATTCCTCCTTCTTAATGTAGTATTAAAATCTGAATGAACCTGGGTTTCTGAGTTGAAAATTCTTATATTAAAACATCAGTGGCACATCACAACTTTGCTGTGTTATACCTTGTTGGAAGAAAACTGATTTCCTCAAGAAAAGTGGTATTTATATTGTTTTGGGTTGTTTTGTTCACTTTTAAGAGAGCTTCCTCAGTTTCAGTGTAGCTCTCAGCACAATACATTCAGCTCACAGTCTTCTAATACAGTATTTTTAGGAAAGACTTCTGGTCTTATTGTCTTGGTTACAACGTGGACCACTGAACAATTTCTTCCAATGCAGAGTATTTCCCCTGGAAAGGAGGAAAGGTAGCAATTCATGCATCAAAAGCAGTGCAAACAGCTGACAGCCATCTCCTGCTCACAACACACTCAACACATGGAGAAAAACTGCCAATGTCACCTGTGGGAGGGAGTGTGGACACTCTCTCTCACCTCCTCAAAAATATCTCCTTTCTCTGGCAGCAGCAGCACCAGCCAAAAGTGTGTGTCAGGCTGCAGCTGTGAGGGGAGAAATGTCACATGCTCAGTTGGAGGGCAAAAAATCTCCATCTGGCCCTCATTGTTACTAGGATTAGACCACCCCAGACTTACATAATTGAAATATAAGTAAACAAATATAGAAGCATCATAAATATAGCAATAAATGAATGTCTAAATAGCATTGTATTTCACTTCTAAATGCATTATTTTATAATATAGATCTATATTTACTTAAGGGTCCTCACATGTAGAAGATTGGATATGAGCCATTGGAAAGGATGAAATTTCATTTTTGCAGGATTAAAGAAAGAAGTAAACCCCAAACACTAGCATCAAGATTAGAAGCAATTGCATGCAACCATAAAAATATTATATGGTACAATCCTTACTTCTGTTTTATTGTATTTTATAATCACTAATTGCATATGACTTTAAATGTACTTAACTTCTCTGCCTCATATTTTTCACTGTTTCACTTCCCTCTATTTATTTGAGTATTAACCTGATCTTACCTCTCTCTGAAACTCACTTCATTTTGTTCATGGAGGGAAGTCCACAATTATCCTATGAAATACCAAAATAAGCAATGACCTGGAAAATGGTGATCCATCAACTGCTGCCTTTTTTCTCATTATTCAGGTCATGTTTCTATGAATTAAATAAAAATAACTTCTTCCTCAGCCACATTTAAATGCAATATACTGTTTTCCCACCTAACCCTCCTTTCTTTTCAGGAGGCTTTGTGGATGTGGTTTGGAGAATGCAGCAGGATCACAAATAATCCCTGTCTTGAAAGAGCTGTAGAGTAACTGTCCACCATTTCTGCCAGTGAGAGAACAGTTTCAGACTGCTGACATCCAGCAAAACTGTACTGTGTATGCATTATGAAATGATCCTGAAAAAGTAGAGCTGATGCTTGACATTGCGCACACCTGCACATTCGGGGAACAGAAAGCCTTCCTGTCCTTGAGTGTGCCCACATCCTGTGCAGGTGCTTGGAGAGGGATGCATACACAACTGATCTTCTCCAGGAAGGCTGGAAAATTAGCTCTGACAGAGAAGTTGCAGTTAATAATACTACTCATCTTCCGCTGATAGAGATGTCTCTCATGCACTGAGGCTGATTTGGGGATCCAGTAAAAATACCATCGCCTATCTTTCACTCTTCATTTAACACAGAAATGATCTCTAGAACTACTCAATGCTCAGGTCAGTGTCAGAATGCAAAGTAAAAAGGCCAAAAGTCAATTACTTGAAATATCTGAAAATAATGCCATTTCAGTCCTTGAGTTTGTGAAGAAGGTCTGACTGTTAGCTGTGGGAAACTACTGGACTTAGGCAGGTGAGAGCCTTCAGTCACTGAAGCCTGACAAAAAGCCACCTTTGCCTGAAGGGGATAAACTTGTGAAAGTTGCATCAAGAAGGTTTAATGCAATCTTATTTCGTGAAAAAAAGGTCACCCATAATGTTCACTAATATATGAAAATAGACAGTGGGAATAACTCAGTCGAACCATTAATTGTATCACCCTGCTGTTGTTACACTGATTCATTATGTCCTGGGCAGTGTTAGGGTGTTTAGGGGACATGGTTTTCCTGTGTCCAGCCCTTGTGTTGAAGTGTTCAGAAATGCAAGAAGGTCTTTGCATCACACTGAGCAGGGTTTCTTTTAAACAAAGCAATGCCTTATTGTTTATGTTTCTGCACCAATGACCAAGGAGCTACTCAGTTCCTTGCCAATTTACCTGTGTTCTTAAGGTAGTGCCACCAGCTGATTATCTTCATTCTGCTGCAGATTGTGACAGGCATATCAATAGCTCATCAAGTTCTGTTTCCTGCAAAAAGACTGGAGATGCAACATGCCACAGAGAGGAGGAAGACTATGTAGATTTTTTTTTTCCCCAGAGCAGTGAGGGTGCATTTCTCACCTTCCCACTCATTGACAAATACTGATTGTGTGCTCTGCTCAACAGGATGCCTCTCTGGAGTGTGCAGTAATGTCACCTGTTTGGGTATAGAATCCTGGATCATCAGGGCCTTTAAGAAAGGTGAGAACAAAATAATCCTTCACACTGTGAGATGCCATTGTCTCTGTATGGCCTCTGTGCAGACCTGAAGCTCCCTGTAAACCCCACAAAGGAGCCTGTTAGACTGGCAATTGTTATTTCCAATTCCAGCAGGCCTTGTACATTTCTACAACTAAGCCATTGAAATAGTAGCATTTGCAATATTTTTGTAAGTGCTTAGAGATAATCTCATTGTAAAAGGTACCTCATAAAAACAAATATGACTCTGCTTTACCCAGAACCCCCCTATTTTTGGCTTTTAACTGTAGATTATATGACTTCTGCCTGACTCATTGTGGGGGTCATAACAAGAAGGAAACACTCTCAGCATATTTCTTAATATGCTCTTCACTTAATGTAACATTTAGATCAATACACCATGGCACAATACATCGTATAATTTTTGTCTTTTTTTCTTTTTTTTTTAGAAAGTGTTGAGAGGATGACATAGGGAATAGAGTGAGCTTATCATTAACAGAGCTAGAATATGTCCCATCTGAAACCCAGGTGGGTTTGGCAGATGGATATAAAGTAGTAAATGGAATATATCAGTAGAGTGTGCAAGCTGGTGAGAGCTAACTGCCTGAGTTATTTTTGTTCAGTTGAGCCGATTGCTATTTTCTATAATGATAAATGAATTTCATCTTCCAGATTTTAAATTGAGATGTTCTTCTGAATTTTTTATCATTTAAAAAAAAAAGAAAACAAAACCAAAAAACATTTAGAAATTAATGTAATCAGGTCAAGGAAAAAAAAGTAGAAAATAAAAATACTATTTTTATTTTATATACAAAAATATATTTAGATATATTTATATATATGTAAAGTTGCAATATATATTTTTCAATACACACTTAATTGACAAGTTATCAAAGTTACAGATCTACTAAAACTTGCAGAAGAGTGCAGAATTCTATAAAAAGCACAATTAGCCTACATTGCCATAAAAGAAAGAAACCATCTTTAAGATGGCAAACCCCTCACTTTTTTGGCTGCGGGGCCTTTTCTTTTTTTTCACTGTGGTAACAATCAGCTTTTAGATCAGCAATTTCCTTATATACTCAGCCAAGCAGACCTACTTGAAGTAAGTATCATATAAAATGGGTAAAAAAATCTAAAGAAATTGTCATGCTCTATCTTTCTCTCCTGTCCCCAGCTCTGTGTTCTCCCTGTGCTCAGGTACCTGTTATCTTCATTTGCACGAGTTTGGTTTTGCCATTTCCTGATGCAAAGAGTTATAATTCCAAACACTGGGCAGATGTTGGATGTTTTGTGAAAATGGGAGAGCCATTATAGCAGTTTAGAAGATTTCACATATAGGGTACATAAGCACATATCTGCATGTTATTCTCAGGCTAGGGGTTGGGACAGCCCATAACCACATCCCAGTCTCAGCTGCATCCTAGAAAAATTCAGTTTCTGCTTGAAGTTTGTTTTCTTTTCATCTCATTCCTGCCTCTGCTGTGTCCTGCAAGGTTCTAGTAGGCAGGCAGCAAAGCTCATTTCTTCAGGGTCAGCAGAATGCAGCATGGGTTTTAGATTGAGCGGTCTGCTTATTTGTTTAATAAAATATTGCACTTCAGATCAGTTTTCTGAATGTTTGTTTAAGCATCAAATATCTCATATGAACTCTTCTTTGGTGACAAAACCCATGATAACAGTCGTGCCATGTCCCACAGCAGTACATGGTGATTTCACTGTTTGTATTGATATATATTTCATTGTTTCAGAGCTCTGCAGTCAGTTTAAATGCATATGGGAACTGCTGGTCCTCTACCACCTGAGTTCTACTCTTCTTCCTATACCCTGAACAGCAGCTGGGCTTTAAAGCAGGTAACACAAATTCCAAGAATCCCTTTTGAACAGTGGGAAGAAAACAATCCCCTATTAAATTCCAGTCTGCTCCTGCTGGCGTGTGTCTTTTTGTGTTCTCCTCCCCTCCCCTTTGCCTACTTTGTGCTCCCCTCTGAATTTGCACACAGCTTTTGTCTCTTCCAGGAGTCACTGAAGCAGGGACTTCACAGAGTTCCAATCAGCTCATATTGTGGCAAGTTATCTCCCACTGCGGCCTGAAACGGGAGATTTCTAGCCCTGCCTGAGTGGCTGAATTGGCCATAGATTATTTTTTTATTCCATACCTAACTCCATTTAAACTCTCTATTATAAAAAAGGCAATCACTGAACACGAAGTTTCAGCAGTGTACATACCATGGCAACTACAATAATGTCTGTAGTATCTTGGACTATTTTAGCTAGCGTGTTTTGGTTTTTTTTCCATAGTAGCATGATAGTTAAAGAGGAAGATAGTTGAATGATGAATTATGCATTGCCATAACATTTACATTTGTCCTGCAACACAGTGTCTCTGCTATGGTTTCTGTCATAATTTTTCTAACACTTGTTATTTGACATTGTATTTCATGGGAATACACAGAACCTTCAATATGTGGACATGAGGTAGCAATAACACCAGTGCTGTGGGAGGTGTGGAATTAGGGCAAATAATTGCTGTAGCAAAACAGAAATGCATGTGGTGCTTTTACAGTTGCTTCAGCACACAAAATGCACAAAAGATTCTTGAAAGTTCCTAGAGGTGATGATTCCAAAATTTGTGATGGGAAACATTGGAGCCCCTGTTGATACTAAGGTATTCAGGATGACTAAAATGATTTGCTTATTTGAAACCTGAGCTGATAAATCTTACATTCTCCTCCCCTGCTAGGTTCTTTTTTACTTCCAAAACATGTGAGATGTTTAAAAACTTTCAGGCTCAGAAACAGAAGTCAATTATTTCTATATCTATGGATCCTACTACCTCTGCTCATAGTGGGATATGATAGGTTCTGCTGCAGGATAGCAGCTTTTAAGCCCATGTACAGTAGCATAATACCTCCCATTCTCTGCTCAGCAATATTTCTGTGCCAGAACAAAACATATTAATCTTTCTTATCAAACTTTCTGATCATGCAAAAGTGTTCTACAAATCAGGTATATGTTCCCTGAGGACGTCTTTGCTTGAACATGATATGCCAGCATTCAAGGTACGAATACAATTAGTAATACTTTCAAAGTTTATGGGTTTCCTCCAGTAATAAATAAAACATGGACCAGAAATATTACCCTGCCTACTGGAATCTACTGCCTATGGGTCCTACCTGCAACTGTTATACTGAAAATCTGATGGTTTCAGTTTCTATCTGCTGTCTAACTCACTGTCTAACACCCTTACTGCTATTGGGAACCAGCTAGCTCTCTGCTGTAGACTTTACATGCCAAACAGGCCTCCTCTCAGGGTGGCAGTGGAGAACCTTTACTAGGACGTAATCAGACCTCATGGCTCAGTACCACTTCACCTGCATGTTCTTTCTTTAAGACAGCTAAATCTGAGGCAAATATTTATTTTCTTTCTTTCAAGAATTTCCCATTGCTTTGATTCAATAGAAGGAAGTAAGAAGAAAAATGGTCTAGAAGACCAGAAGACCTTTGAGCACTGATTTCTTGTTCAGTATAGTATGAGAAAATCAGTAATGTGTTAGTCCATGTCTTACCCAGCTAGCCAGCCAGCCATGCATCCAGCCATCCTTTTCTTTTCCTACAAAGATCAGTCAATGGTTTGATGATGTTTTTTGCATCAAGATCTTGGCTCACAGTACAATGATTTGCCAGTATACACAGCACACAATCCCTCATTTGTACCCCATGACTCAAATAATAAAAGAGCTCTGCCTTGAAGAGAAAACAACCAAACCAATGTCATAACACAGATGCAATTCAAAGATATATCTTATTAATTATTATGTTAGAATGGGGACAGCACCACTCACTGAAGGCTATACACTGGTGAAACAGCACTGAGCGTTGAAATTAAAATGCAAGTAATGACTTGAAATTGGATGTTCATTTCCACAAGCGGAACAATTCTTAAACTCATTCTTAAAAATAGTCACCATGTTATCTGTGCATAAGAAGGAAATGCCTGCATTTCTTTTTTTTTTTTTTTTTTTTTTGTTCTGCTGAGAGTGTTTAAGGATCAGTGTAAGGACTCTCAGATACTTTGACTCTGAGTGGAGCACAGATGTCTAAGACAGGCAATGTTTGCAGCACTTCCTCTCCATGCTGTATTTAAGACGAATATGCAGAAAACAGTATATAACAACTTGGACACATATGAAGAACACTTAACATCAGGATAGGTGCTTGCCCATTTACTCTCTGTTTCCCACAGAAAGATATTCAATCTTGAGGGTTTGACTTGCCTTTTGAACTAGTCTGATACATTACTAAAGCATCAGAGAGTCCAATTAATGCTTCAACTCACCTCATTTGAATTAATGCAATTACTTTAGAGATTACTTTGTTCCATGTAGTTATTTATAGCTTTCAAGTTTTATGTAGAAAACCTCTGCACTCTAAGAAACAAGCCACCAACAAAATAAATTTGCTAGGTATATTAAAAAGTTGGTTTTCCTTCCCAAGGGATAAACAGAGAATTGCAGGCAAGGATAAGTCATTGAATAACCAGTCATTTACCAGCTCTTATACAATGATAATGAGTGTAACATTTCTCATTCAAAATACAGGGTAAAGGTACCATATTCACAGAGATGTGGGACTGCTGGAAAATGCTACATTTTTAAGTGGTGTATGCAAATTTCTTATTGTAAATATTGGATCCAAGTGTGGAAGAGCTTAGAGAGCTGTTTGAATGCATGGATTATATTTTAACGCTTTCAACCATTCAGAGCTAGAAGACTTACCAGGTACATCTTTTTCTCATGAAAAATTAAAAAATTAAACAAACAGAACAAATCTTCATACCAGAAGTTACAGCACTTAACTGGTATGTGAAAGTGTTCAGGTGTCAACTTCAGTGTATCCTATAATTTAAAATAAACAAAGAAATTCCTGCAGGATAGAGAGGTAGAGATCCATGTGAAGACTAGACAAGTCTGGTTCATAAATATGCAGCTCAGATGCTGATGATGACCATTGAATCTCTGTTTCAGATCCTGTTCAAATGAAGTGTGAAAAAAAAAAAAAACACTTCACTCTCTAGGTGAATTCTTTAACTTATTTGTCAAATGTGGGTGGTGGATGAACACGTCTTCCTTACACCTGTTTCTATCATACCAGCACATAACGATGCTGTGAGGAAATCTTGGTGTTCAGAGGACCCTGTTCTGTGGGACATGATATCTGGCAAGTCTTTTGCCAGGGTTAAAGTGCAGTAATTTAATCTCACCAAGATTTTAATGATCATATTTAGACATATTTTCAGGAACTTAGCAAGCAGGTTGCGTTATGCAGTGGAACCAGTGTGCTCCACAGCATGGACTTGAGTCTCATCCCATGAATATACCAGCTGGGAGATCTGCTGGAAGATCCAAATATTCCCTCCTGGTCTGAGACATGTATTTTCTCTGCAAGGAGCCAGATTTTGGAGAGACAAATGCAATAAGCAGACTCAGGTGCCCTTCTGATGTTTCCAGGATGCCCAGTCAGATTTAGAAAGCGTTCACAGATTTCAAAATTTAGACCTAGGCCATGCCTTCAGGAAGAAAAAAAGACTCAGGAACCTGCTCTTGATGTCTAAGTTCCTTTGCCATGGAGGGAGCCCTCAGCAGCGACCCAATACCAGTTTGTCCAGTCACATCAGAGAAGTCTCAGGAGCAAATGAAATAGATGGAATTATTGAAATGCCTTACTTGCACCGGAATTTCTGTGGGTAGTGCCTTTCTGTTAGACCTTCCTAGTTCATTCCAGGTATTTCAGCTCAGCTCAAATCTTTTTATCTAATAGATAGTTAAAAATCAACTCTAAATATAGTGTAGTGTAACTGTGTAATGATATGTTTATGTTCAGCTAGGGGGAAAAAAAGTAAGTGAAAAGAGTAACAGTTAACAGTGTCACCTCCTGTTGTGCCCAAACTGTGAGATGCAGAAACTGGAGACAGCCTGCATAAAATTAACAAATAGCTGATCTGTGGAACCATATATTCAAACCTGTCTACAAAAGATTCTTCTCTCCTCTACATCAAGCTGTAGTACAATGGAATATGACAAAAATATTTTAACAATGAAAAGTAAATACCTGAAATTTTTTTAATACAGGTAATTTAAAAGAAATTTTTACCATTAAAAATTCCTTTATTTTAACTACAATAAAGCTGTTAAATAATAGAAGCAAGAGGATGGATAAAGCTGCTTTGTTGCAGCTGTTTTGGAAAAATTAGTGATTCCCAAGGGTTTAACAATTGATTTGCTCCAATCAGACTGAAGGGTGGTGCAGTTCTAGTTTCTCCTTCCTTTTTAAAAATTTTAATTAGTTTATCATTACACAAGGTATCTCTGAGTTTATTTTCTCCCAATGTCTCCTGGAAACTGAAGCAACAGAAAACCAGAAATAGGTTCAAACCACAGACTTTGGATCTGGATTTCCAACAACATGAAATATCAATCTGGAGTTTTGATGTAGACTTTGATACAGATAAAAAGGCATCTCCAAAGCTGATCTTCAGAGCAATGAGTTTTATAACACTGACAGCCCCATAACCCATCTCAATCCGGGGATTTTGTTTAGTGTCTGTTTCTGCCTGTGTTTTTTCTTGCAAAACACTTTGTAAAGACCAGAATCTTGTGGATAGCAGCCCAGAACCTGCCAATACTTAATAATGCCCTCTGCACTAGCAAGGAGTTACAGCTCATGGTCAAAGAGTGCTCTCCACAAAATGTACTGTGAAAATTTTAGGGAAATTATGCTTGAAATTTTTTTTTTCATTTATTTATGAGCATTCTTAAATGCTACTGACGCCTTGTTCAGGCATTCCTATTTATAGCACTACTGCCTTTTAAAAATGTGCTTTGCCACAAAATAAGACAGTGGTGTCTTCTTTTTAGAGTATTTGAACAGCTGAATCTAAGTAAAGGATCCCTTTTTCTGGAACCAAATGCCTGAAAAAATCAGCTGGGTGGGGGCATTGTTGAATTGCTTTAACATCCAGCCTCACGCACTCTTCGTATCTCTGATCCCAACACCAACAAAATTATTAAATAAAATTTCCTCCCAAATTGAGCAGGCATCTGAGACCAAGGCCTGTCATTCATGTCAGTGGCCAAATGATCTCTTTGTAAATCTGAAGGTCTTGCAGCTAGTCTAAAACTTTTGTTGAATAAAAAAAAATCATAAATTTATAACCTCCATATCAGGAATTCAGATATTTGTACCCATAACTCACTGTTTCTTACTTAGGAACATCCCCTTATCTGTCCTTCAGTCTGAAGGCCACCTTGTAGTTCTTTGTTGATGGCAATGGGTTTTTTGAAATCTTTGAGGAGCTAAGTGACGTGAAATTCTTTTGACAATACTCAATTTGAAACCAAAAAAACTGGTGGGCAAAAAGAGAATGCTCAGCTTTCTCAACAAGTACAAATGTGATTTCAAATACAGATGTTTCAAAACTTCCTTTTTACAAAATGCAGATAAGAAGTCACTAAATATACTTCATTTAGGCCTATTACAAGAATCCTCAAACTGTTTATCTGAGTTGGAGTTTTGCAGACAATTCTTTGACATGCTGTGATGTTACTGTAATCAACATAGAAAAGTTCCTAACAAACCAAGAATTTTCACCACAGGTAATAAATACAGTATTTTGTGAAGAAAGCATCCTCATCATTCATTTCAAAGATCTGGTGACCCCACTCTGAAGTTTTCATTTACACTCAGTAATTTAATTTTTCTTTCACATTTCTGCACATTCCTTTGACTATGCCTTACCTAGGAATGACAATGTACTGGAAGTCAAAATCCTCCTCATGAAAAGTCTAATCCAGCTTGACAATGCAGGAGTTTTGAGAATGGCAGATGAGCAATTAGATATGTTTAATGTATAACGGCATTTTTGGAAGGATTAATCTGCAAAGAAAGCATCCCCAACCCTGGAAAACTTGGGGTAGAGCTATTTTATTTTTTAATTCTCTGTTACTAAAACTGAGCAGAAGATATCATGTCATTAAAGAATGGAGAATACAGCCTCTGAATGGTTTAATTTGTGTTGGAGCTGCACAGTTCAGAGGCTGAATTTGACACATCTCGTGTATTGTGGACTGGATCATTTTGGTGCATTGCCAGTGTGAATAAGTCTTTGTGCTGGTTCAGAGGAGAAATTTGGCCAATGCACAAAAAGAAGGACAATGAGGGAAGGAGCTGGCAGAGTCTGCAAATACCCCAGAATCTGCAGTGGCTGCTGCAACACAGCAACGTGTCAAATGAGGGTATCAGAGGGCAGGACCCTGGCTTTTGGTGTCTATGTTTTGTGTGCACTTTCCTGGCAGAACATCCCTCTTGCTGGGGTTGATTTTCTAGGACTAAGCTTTCTCTTCAATTAAGACAGTAATAGTATTTTAACAGTGCACTTTAAAAGGTTTCAACCAATCTTCTTGAATTATTGTAGAGTCAGATAAAAGCCTGGAGTAGCTGCAACAAAAACATTGTTTTCTATAGTGCACCTCAGTCACCTTCTAAGCCCATATTCTATAAAATAAAATTTAGCTAATAGAGTTCTTGACCTTGCAGCTACAATTTCTAATTGAGTAAAGTAAGTCAACGAGCTCTTATTTTTCTAACATAGCATTCCCCATGTGGTGGCTGCTCATCTCACCATCCAGCCATGTTGGTTATTTTACACAAAACTTGTTTTAATATACTCTGCAGCACCTAGAACAAGAAACACACACACTGTACATCCGTCATTTCCATCTCGATGAGGAGAAAACAAAGGGATAATTATAAACTGCATCTCATATTGTTACTCTTACACTCGACATGTGCATCTTTTTTTTTTTTTTTTTCCACAATAAAGTGATTCTGCTGTGGAGATAGCACCAGGTGCATGGGGGTGACCTCACACACACACCAAATCGGGAGCTGACATCCATCACACTTTGAAATTTTGGATTTCATCATTTCCTGATCTTTCTAAAGGGATCACAGCACCTGGCCCTCACAGCTGTAGTTCATTTAGAAAGCAATTTAAAAACCGAGAAAAAAGCAAATGACATCTTGCTGCCTCAGCCTTGTCATTAAGTATAGCAGAATGGCCTTCATTTATGAGACACATGGCTAAGAATTAATATCTTTCAGTGCTTTCTCAAGTTGAGATTACAAAAGGTTTGAAAGACCACTAAATAATTAGTACTATGACTGAAGCAAGCAAAAGAAAAAAAACAACAAAACCAAAACAAAACAAAAAAAATCCCACAAAACAAAACAAAACAAAAAACTAAAACCAAAAAAGCACAACAAACCCAAAACCCCCCTCTCTTCTTCATTATGGATATTGAGAATCACACTGATTTCAACATGTTCCAAATGCAGTGGCCTTTGAGCATTTTGTCCTCACTATACAGTAAACCTTCAGCTTCTATTTCCTCCCCTTTTCATCCTCTTTAGTACTGGAAGCTTTGTGTATATAAGGATGCCTTCTCTGTACAGTTAAATGCCTTTATGCACACAAACTGTTTCTCTGCATCTGCAGGGGCTGGACTTCAGCACTGAAGTTAAAGTATTTTAAAGTTCTGCACAATACAATTCCTTTTCCCTCACTATTCTGTTACATTATGGTTTGCTTCTCATATTTTTTTTCTCTCTTTTTCTTTTTAATGCATCATTTTATGGCCGACTTTAATGCTTGTGGGATGAATGGCTAATGACATGGCTAAGCCAGCCAGCATGTGGGCAGGTGCTGTGCGCGCTGTCCCCGCGCAGCGCTGCCAAGGCGCCGCAGACCCGCAGCATCCTGCCCTGCCGCCTGCCTCCCTCCTGCCGGCCCCCCCGGCTCTCCTCCGGCACAGCCCTGCCCACGCCGCCCTGACAAACCGCGGGGAGGCTTTTGCAGCGAGACCTCAGAAGGTTTTATTCTTCTTAAGAAGAATCCGGGTTTCGGAGTTTTAAGAAAATCCCCTGGCCTTGGATGTGTGCCCATCCCCGAACCTGGGGAACTCATACCTGTTTGTCAGTCTGCCATGAGTCTTCATGTGCAGCTCAAATCTGTACTGCACAAAGTTCCCTCACATCCCTTCCTTTGGGTTAAACTCACTATCTTCTGAAAGTTTTAGAAAAACAGATCTTGTATGCTGGGTAAGCAGAGGTGTTTAACCCTTTCAGGCAGCGTAGCTGGAATTACAAGTGTCATCTGACAATAGACCCAGTTCTTAATATTTATATCACAGAATTAATGAGGTAAATTCTCATTTGTCCTGTTGATTCATCGTCCTTGGATAAGTTTGAAAGGATTTCACATGCAAATGCAATTTAAATAATGAATAATAACTTTTTTTTCCTATTGTAATAACTCAATGCACTGCTAGCTGCTGTATTTAGATGGCTTCTATTTCAGTTCAGGGAAGTGCAAATTGGCATTTTGGTGTTCTAAAGTTACCTGTGAATCTTTCCCTCTAAGAATGCTTTCAAGCTTTGCACTAAAGAGGATGCCAGGTCCCGAAGGTTTTGGGTCCATGTCCCTGAACAGTCAGGCACTATGTTTGCTGGTAGGGGCTGGGTGCTGGGACTGTGTGAACATGTGTGGGCTTAATAGCTCAGTGCTGAATCTCAGCCTCGAAGCAATGACACCTAAATGGATATCTTACTTTGCTGAAATCTTCTGGGATTGCATCCACTTACTGTCAATTAATAGCAAACTAAACAATTATAGCTGTATATTTAAAATAATTTTCACTGCAAGGTAAACATTTCAGACTTAGGAGAAAGCCCAATGAAACGAATTAATTCTTCTGTGGATTTAAAAAGTATTTGCACCATTCCCTTTCCACTATCACTGTTCTCTCTATTCCCCCATCTCCAAGAAAATCCTCTTTCCAAAAGGCTGTGCTGTGTTTTAGTTAAAGTACTCATTGTCTTAGGACTCTGCTGATCAGAAGTTCATGTTCCTCTGGGCCTTCTTGGGCTACCCTGCCTTCACATGTGGCTTCAGACAACAGCAGGACACATCTTCTAACTTGCCAAACAGTATTTCTGTCTTCTCTACTAGCTCATTCCCCAAAATGCCACACCCAGCTCTTCCCTCTGAGAGTCATATCCAACTGACTCTGTGCATGCAGAGCTTTCACTAGTAAATAATCTCAGGGAG
The DNA here is from genome assembly GCA_013398075.1 of Notiomystis cincta. NCBI lineage: Eukaryota > Metazoa > Chordata > Aves > Passeriformes > Notiomystidae > Notiomystis > Notiomystis cincta. The sequence continues at coordinate 69,819 of VZRX01007037.1, forward strand.
CCAAATGATGTGTTCTGGAGGGGGTAGTGCTCTCAGAGGCTATTGGCAGTCGTTCAGATGACAACCAGCTGCAAAGAGCTTTAAGAACAGTGTTATACACATACACACACACACACACAAAGAAAAGAAAAGAAAAAAACGGAAAATTGTTGACTGAAGACATATTGCCCTTGATTGAATAGTGAGGAACCTGCTGTCAAGAAAATAGATATTTGGGAAAACAACAAAAAAAACTAAAAAAGCCCAACACCCTCCCAACCCCAAAACCAACCAACCAAAAACAAACAAACAAACAAACAAAAAACCACCACCACCACCAACAAAAACAACAAAAAACTGAACCAAACAAACAAAAAACCCAAACCAACCGACCAACTGAAAAAAACCAATCGCCTCAAAAAAACCCCAAACCAAAACAAAGAAAAAACATAAAACAAAACAAAAAAAAACCAACAACAACAAACAAACAAACAAAAACCCAACAACCAGCCAAACAAAAAAAGCTGCAAACCAAACCAAAAAACCCTTGGTCCATTTCACTGGCTATAGATCAGCCTTCAATTCAGCCTTCAGTTGTTGAGGACAGACAATGGTGATTTCTGCTTGATTAGCCTGAGTTCATTTTTTTCCTATTGCCTGTTGATTTCACTCCAAGGGGAAGCTCTGTAGGAGCAGAGTAACTCATGAGCACTCTAATTGGCACAGCTCCCTGTAAAAGGTGTTGACAGAAACAGTAGCAGAAAGCCTGTTCTGAGTGCATCCACTACCCAAACTGTGGCCTTCCAGTCTTCCACAGAACACACTTTGACAAAGGTATATGGGGTGCTAATCATTTTTGTTTAAGTTGCATTACATATAAGTGGTTCCCGAGCCCCCAGAAGAGTAGACCCGAAAGTGTTTCTGTTTCCCCTTGAAAGGGATGGAGTTGAAATATAAATACAGCTGTATAATCTCTGTGGGGAAAGTTGGTTCCTATTATGGGGAAAAGCCAAATATTCATCAGTGTTTCCAGAAAATAATACACAGCAATTTTTGCAAAGAGAAGAGTTTAAAATCTATGTAGAGAAATAGACAAAGAAAAAAGGAAGAAAAAACCCTCAACAAATAAACATTAAATGTGTGGAAGTGAAACTCGGTTCTTTTTTGTCAGATACATCTCTACAAATTAGGAAAACACCACTGTCATTTTCTGAGATGTACCAACTTTCTTTTCTATTTTCTAATCTCCCATAAGAAGAAATAGTTTGTATCTACTGGATATTCAGTTTATTTGCCTGGGTTCTTGATGTGAACTCATTTTCTCAGGAATTATTTGTGCGCCCTATGAGCTCTGTAGGGGAATGGCACTTAATATGGGAATTTAAAAGGTAGACAACAGAATTAATTTCAATGTGAAGTCACATCAGACCTGTGAAAGACCAGAATTGTCTATTGGAATGCTACCTCTGTGCCCTGACTGAGGCAGAGACTGGAAACTCACGCAGATGACTACAGTCACCCTCATGACTCTGACACACAACCAAGTTACCACGGTCCAAGCAAACAAAAGCTGAGCTGCAGCACTTGTACAGGCTTTCAGAGTCTGCAAGTCAGTGGAATTGCAGTTTCTTTATCCTGCAGTCAGTGAGAGCTGCTTTAAAACATTGTGTTGGGCTTGCCATGGACAGCAAACAAAGCACACAGTGACGCCTGTGGCTGTCCAGCTGGCTAAGTGACAGCAACTCAGAGGTGTCTGAGCACCTCATGGGTGCACAAACACGGCCCCAAGCTGATTTGTGTCCACAGGCACTGATGCAGTGCAGGCAGAGGTGATGTCAACAGCGTGTCGCCGCACACACATGGGCACGCTTGCTCTCAGTACTGTGGGCGAAGGAGGAAAAGGTGGAAAGATCACTCCTCATCAAAAGAATTTTGAGAATGTCAGCAGATGAAAACAGAGACATTTACCCAAATTTTGATGAATTTGTACATTATCAGAGCTCAGGGGAATATCAAGCTGTCATTTCCAAAAAAAACCTATAATTAACTGTGCTTTAGAGGCCTTTAATAATGTTATCTACACTCAGAATATTTTAAATTCATAACTGGGTACAGAGGTCAGTCTCCCAGAACAAAGAACTAACCTATTTTGGTGCCCTGAAGTACAAAACTCAATCCTGAAAGTCTTTTTCTGCAAGCCACAAACTTCTTAAATTCCTACCAGAGAGAAGAGTTTATGAAACTCATATACATATATATGTATTTCTAAATGTATATATACACACTGAGAACATACATTGATGTTCTTTCTGACTGTTGAGTTTTGTGCGATCCTGCTTTTAAAACATGGCAAGGTTTTATACTTTCATCTCTGTAAGTGTTCCATTTGAGTATCCCAGATTTACTGTGTTCCCAGAGTTAAACTGTACAATAGTTAGAAGTTAATTTTCTTTCCTGCCCCCAAAAAACAAACAACAGAAGAAGGAATTTAACCTCATATCCTCATTCTGAAATTAGCTCTATTGTCAAAAGATGACAGCTGTATCCTGATTTCAAGAATTTCGTGTTGGAATTAAGCAGCATTTTTGAAACCATTGTGTTACTTCAAACAGATCCGTAATGGTCCCTCAGCAAACCATTTTCAGAAGACTTGTGTAAGTAAGATAAAAAGACACCATTTCTGAAGAGATGCTTTTATGGGCTAGGTCAGAGTGCTCTTTCCATGTTGTTCATTCCCAGTCGAATTTCCTAATAGCCTATCTCCTCAGCTAACAGATGCCCAGCCTCATGTCGGAACCAGATCGAGCCACCACTGAGATGATATCCAGCTCCTTTCTTATTGAGCCGTTTCCCTAGCAGATGGTGCAATGCTGCAGGCACACTCCTTCCTGTTAATTACCAGCCTTCGCTACAGATGGAAATGTCAGTCAGCCTCACAGGTCCTGGTTCCTGCCATTGCCTCAGTCCATAGCCCTCTACCTAGGCAAGATGCTGCCAACACACACCATGTGTTTTGTGACTGCTGACTAGGCAGGCAACAAAAAACAACTTAGTTCATGAATATTCATGGAGGAATGTTTAGAGTTCTGTTCATCTGCAATGCTTATAGATCTGCTTAAAGGAGATTGCACTTTCCGAGGAGCCCTGTGCCCCTTGTTTTACTATGGTGTGGGCAGATGAGTTATCAAAGTGGGTTGCTATAGTAACATATAAAGGGCTATTAAATGCCTGCCGTTTGGAGACTCCTATAGGCACATCAGTTTCTGGCTGCCATTTTTTTCCATACCTTAAGTGCCCCTTAATTATTCTTGTCCTGCAATAACAGACCAATAGTCACCAGGCTGAACTGATTATCTAATAACTGTTGCTTTTCATTAAAGCCTGATTACCTCATTATACATAACCAATGTGAATTCCTTGATCTTTCCTGGTATCCAAGCACTGTAAATTCAGACAAATGAAATTCTGTGTAACCTTTATAAATTCATTAGACATATTTGTTTTAATGTCCATAGAAAGACTACTAGTAATCAAAAATAGATTTTCAGAAAAATTTTTTATAATGTGTTGAGTTAGAAGATTAGGAAAACATCTTCCTTGGATTTTTTTCCTTTTTCCTTCTGTCCTCTTTTTCTTTTTATTTTCCTTTTTCTTTTTTTGTGTGAAGGTAATTCATTCTCTTGTGAGAATCTGTGCAAGTGTAATGTGTAGCTATTAAAATAGCAATATGACTCAGAACGTGCCAATAATATTCTTCAGTTTTTGACTCATGACTGTTCATGAAGTGAGAGTTTAGATGTTCCAAATCAGAAAAACAGCCATCTAGTTTATGTTAAGAACACACTTTTCAAGAAAAGGAGAGTTGTATTCCATTTCCAGCATGCAGAATGAGCAATATGTACAGGAGTAGGGGATGTTTAAACAACAGCATTTTGAATCCACTCTGGGCTTATTGTCAATCTGCTAATGCTTCAGCAACAGAGCAGAGCGCCCAGGAATACCTGAGAAAGACACGTGCTGTTTCTTTGAAGGAACTGCAAGCTCTGACCAAAACCAAGGTTCTAACAAATCAATCAAGTATACTTTTCAAGCATTGCTTCTTTCCTGCACTTCTGTCTCCATGCAAGGGGTGACAGCGACTGCTGAATTTTCTCTTTCTTGCTTTGTTTATATTTTTCTAATGGCTTGGACTGCATTCGCATAATTATTAGCTGCTAAGGGATCATGGTTTTCAAGAATCTGAGGTCCTTTCTACAACACCAGAGAGCACAAAAGCTTTCATCTGTCTTGGTCCATTGTATTTGGGTTTTTATTTTTGTCACAAAAATATATTCTGATATTATGTTCATGATAGTGCATCTGAAAAAGCAGTGTAAGGTATTTCCAAGGCTTATTTCAATTTCTAGGTCCTACAATATTGTACTATTTCAACAGTAAATAATTAAATGTAATGTTATAGCCTATTAATTTTTCAAGTATATTTAACTTTATCCTTCTAAGATGAATCTACAAAATCTATGTTATTACCCGATTTCAGTTAGGTGCACAGGGAAGTAGAAATTGCAAAACTCCTAGCCTTCAAAAAAGGATACAAAAAGGCTGCAAAAGTTTGGTGATTTTCTTATGTGCTTGTAAACCTGAATCTTGACTTTGTAAGGCACTATTTGAATCAATATGTAAACTACACACATATTTGACTCTGTACTGTAAAGCAATTATTGTTCTTCAAAAATAACCATGGTGTGAGAGGACACAATGTTCCAGCTGCCAAAGCTCAGGTCTTATGAGAGGGAGCTATATATCTATTAAAGCTGATGCACTCATTCAAAATATATAATCATAATAGATAGTCTTATATTCTACACAAACTTGATAATATTGTATAATAAGCTACAAAGGGCAGCTTACAGTTCCATGCCCAGCACTTGGCTGGCTCTTCATACAGATGCTGTGCAGCCAAATTTATTCTAGGGGGAAAGTGATTCCATCCCAAATTACTTTTCTCAGCCTTTCTCATCTTGCAGTCTAGAAGTATTTATTTCTCATTACAGTTAAGTCTTTTTGCTTTCTTAAGAGTGCCAGGTATGACTTGCTGAGATTTAAACGGGTGAAACACTGAGTTAAGTGAAGCAACTCTACCCCAAACCTGCTGCAGCTCTGGCTGTAGGTAGCTGCAAGGCAGGTGCACTCTGTATGACTGTCTGGAGCACTCCAGCTTCCTTCTGGACCCTGTGCTCTTTCCACAGGGTGGAAATCCACAGGGATCAGGGCACAGCGAGTAGGGTGATATTTTATTAAAGCCTGCTGCATAGATAATATATTTGCAATGCGTTTTGAAGCAATATACTAAGATAATTGAGGTTACAGTCTCAGAGAACTGTGGGGCCGTGACAGCTCCGCTCCTCTTTTGTGGGTGGGGTCTCCTCAGGCAAGCACAGTAACCTCCTGATCTGGTGCATCCTCATCTTTCTGCCAGCACATGCACTGCTCAGCAAGGAGAAAAAGATTTTCCCAGAGGTGATAGAGATTTGGGGAGAGAAGATTCCATTGTCACCAAGAAAAACATTGTCTCTGCCATGAGCACTGGAAGAACTATGACAGTTTAACTGGTCAACATTCACAGCAATCCAGGGAACCCACTGCTGACAGTTTGGTCAGATTAACACAAAAGAGGCCCAAAAGCCAAATTATTACATTAATTCTAAAACAATATTGGTCTTATTTTTATTCTTTAAATCACTGCAGTAATCCGATTGATATGTGGGCTATTCAGAGAAATGAGTGTTCCAAATTATTGTTCCATATATTGTCCCATATATTGTTCCACATTATACATTGTTATTTCTTTATTGCAGCAGAACCTGGTTTATATTTTTCATAGTGTCTTTGGACCTGAATGTTCTGTTGTTACTTTCATAATTAAATGAAGATGGCAGTTGAGGAGGATGACAAAGTTCCTCTAGGGTAAACAAGAAAGATTAAAAAAGGTAGATGGACAAAGTTAGACATGTGTGGGTGGAAATGACATCAAAACAATATTCTTTTTTTTATTTAATTAACAATGACAGATTTCAAATGTCATCTCATTTTTTAAGCCTTAAATAATTTACATTGTAACCACTGTTCAGTCACCTGCAACAGTGATCTGCATTTTAGCTAAGGGGGAACATACTCAGGGTCTGTATGAATTAACCTCTCTCTCTTTACATGACCAAAAGGAAAATAAATCTTGATTATTTTATTTCTGATTATATGAAAGAACACAAAAGTGATATGTTGCAACATATATATATAGCTATTTCCATTCCATGACTACAACACTTACCCATCCTATATAGCACATTAAACTGATAACATATAGAAGATACTGCAGAGTTCTTAGAAAAGAATGGAAGAGGAAATAACTAATTATAACAATTCATACAGGTAGTTACTTGTACTTCCTTGTTGAATCTACCTCATCAATCACACTTTAGATCCTACATTGGTCATGTGTCAAATAGCTGGGCTATATCAAACTGTCACAAACATTTTCTTCTGTTCTTTAAACTTTCTACAACTCTCAGGGATTTTGTGGGTTTTGTGCTGCATGTTTTGTTTGACTGCATATATTCATTACAAGAGTGTAAACATTTTTATTATTTTGTTTAAATGTGCTGTATTTCATCATTTAAACAAAGTGGCTCGAAAACAAATACATGCAACAGGAAGTGCAGAATTAAAAATGGAAACTATGAATATTCTGTGTACTCCTGGGATTTTGTCTGCAAGGACTTGACTCTTTTCATCAAAGCAGACCTGGAACAATTTTGTGATGAATTCTCAGGGAAACCAAAGGGAAAAATTTTAACTATCTGTTCTCCTGTTACATAGTAATACTTGTTACTCAAGGATGCCTACTCTGTAGGAATTGAGTGAGCTTATATTGCTCAAGGAGGATCACAGAGGAAACACAGCTTGCATTATATGGTGCCAAGTAATAAGTGAAGAATTGGTATGTGAACTGAAACAGAGCATCCTCTGTGGACTGGACAAATGAGATCTTGTCAAATGCCTGTGATCCCCTAAGTTAGCAACCTATCACCGCCGATCCCATGCTGACACTTGGGGTTTAAAACACTTTCATAGCCAGGGCTCCTAAGCATCAGGGCTTAGGTGGAGGGCTTAACCCCCTCCACCTAACCACAGATAAACAGAATCCCACTTCTTTATAACTTGTTATTTTTGGCTGCCTCTGCCACCTTTTCCACTTATCCCGTTCTCAGTGTAACTGCTGCCATGGCAACATACAACCTTGCTTGTTCCCAGCTGGAATGGCTAAAATGTAGACTCTTCTGAAGTCAGAAAGGACTTGTTCACTAGGTCAGCTGGTGGGAGGTGGTGGGCTAAGAAAAGTGAACAGATTTAGCATGTACCCAAGAGTGCTTATGTTGAGATTGTTCCCTTTTATTCTTCTGCAGTGTAGTTAAGAGCTCTTAAGTACTGTAATTACAGGTGTAGCATGGAGTTCATGAGGTCTTTAGCTGTTATATTTTACTTATCTTCTTCAAGAATCATTACAGGGAAGCAAGTCAAGCAAGATATTTCTTCATGGAAAACACAGCTTCATTTTTCCCAGTATTATAAATTTATATGAGCATAAACCTGTGCATATACATGTTTGTAATCACAATAAAAAAAAACCAAAACCACACAACAAAAACAACAGTAAAGGAAAGTTACTTGGATTGTATTGGATTGTTAAATGAACTAAATGTTAGGAAATGCCAAATATAAGAGTATTTATCCCTAATACTGTTTCTGACATGTCCTTAAAATATTGGGCAAGGTCATATTTTCATGGGAACTTTCAATACATTTGCAAATAGGGGCAAATTAATATTGAGATCCCCTAATTCACAGGACTTGGACTTTGCAACCTAAGCAATTTCTTTAAGAATACTTTTGCATATGTTTTGGTAGAGAAAAGGTAGAACTCAACACTGTTACGTGCCAGAAAGTCCTGATCAGTCCCTGTGTCCCAGCACAGGCTATCACTGTCTTACATCTGTCCAGGAGATCAGTTCTCTGTCCCTCAGCAACAGGATTGCATAGAAAGTCCACCAAGGAAGAAGTGGTCACCTTGTAGCTCTATGGTGGTTGCAAGACATGAAGATAATTTGGGTCACACTCTGTCATGAATGATAATCAGCCATCCCATTCAGTGTTCTTAGAACGGGGCTGTTGGCTTCAGTTCACGTGCTGCTCTTTTAGTACTGCCTTGCATGAGGTTCTCTGGAGTGTTCTAGAATTGCAGCTATTGGTAACATTCTCCTGGAAAAGCTGAGCACCATGCCCAAAACTACTCAGCTCAGCCAGTCTGTGTAAAATTTCACCATGGGAAGGAAATGTACTATGCTCACCTGCAGAGGTTTCACATGCCCAATTACAAAGCCTTAGAGTGGAGATATCAGAATTTCTCAAAGCAAAGACCACAAGTGATCCTTTACATCATCTGAAGAGTGAGATTTCCTGCCAGCTCCTTTCTTAATGATTAGTGAAAACTTCCTGTCTCCTGTCATCTCAAGCAAGAATAGAATGTAAACACTTCCAGGAGCTTTTCAAGGTGTATAATAATTTTGTGGCAATAGCTGTAGCTGTGGTTTAGAAAATTACAATTTTTGGGTAAAGGCTGTACTAATTTGGCTCAAGGATTGTTAAAAGGTATGCAGATACCTAGAAAAGTAATGATGGAGACCAGTACATCTGTGGAGATGGACAGTGGGGTCAAAGGATGAAAGGTCTAATACTGGAATTGCCTAACATGCTCCAAGTCACTGTGATGGGAAAAAGACTGTGTAGCTCTTCAACGTGTTCAGTATCTCTTTATAATAGTGTCTACCTGGTTCTTACTCATAAAATGGAATTATCAAACATGCTCCCTTCTCTTGGCATATGTCTGGAAAGGCTGTGACTTTGTCCTTGGAGTCCCCTTTTATTTGGTGAATAGCATTTACAATCTCAGTTTCTTAAATAGATTTCTATAATTTCTTTTGCTGTTTCAGCACTTTTCCCTAGGATCATTTTTTTTCTCCAAACTACTGTAGAACTGAGACTGCAATATTTTTTTTTTAATTTTTATTTTATATTTAGTTTTTCTACTACCAATTACTGTGAAACCATTCTTATGTCTTCCACTTTTAGCTTAAGGTATTTTTTCCTAGTATGTCCCAGAAATTAGATCCTCCCCACTCAACATAGGTATTAAGTGAATGAGAAAACAACAAGAATGTTTTACTGGTTTAACCTTTTCTATCAGTTCTGGAGAGTATCAACACAGTTTTGGTTAATGAAGCAGCCCACCAGGACATGTAAAGTACTTTCTAAATTGTTGCAAATGAATTGAGAAATTAGGATTTATAGGAACTCTTAAAAATACAATTGATGCAATTCTGCAGGGTCTTAGACTGTGAAAGCAGAGGAGTAAAAGGCATAATTAGGATTATAGTGTTCCTGAAGCAGGACAGCAGCAGTTTGGTATTTGCTCCTCATTCCTTCACAGACTTTCAGTGAAACCATATGTAGGAGATTCATTTTTCATGCTTCATCTTCTCACTGCAAAATAGGAATAATATTTCCTTTTGCAAATACTTTCTCTTGTGCATGTTGAATGTAAATTATTTGGGGCTGGGGTTTTCAGGTTGTGACTCACACCACTTAACTTCAGTCATCCGCAGTGCTGATGTGTACAGAGGCAAGGTTTGTCAATGGAGAGGGAGGGAGGGAACTTTGGAAAGTTACTGGTTCAGTGTTACAGAAACCTCTGTTAGGAATGAGTCATTCAATAAATACATATTGACCATTTTAAATATCTACTTCTAGGTGGAGCTCAGTCCCAAACAGGTGTCTCTGTAAAATACAATGGAGCATATATGTGACTTTACTTAATTCCTATTCTGAACAGATGTGTGACATTATATTTGAATCTACTTCAAGCAGTAAGGTTTCCTCAAGGGGATGATTCATGGAAACATCTTGTCACAAAGGTTTTGATCTTTTCTTCTTTTTGGTTTTTTGATTTTTTTTTTTTTTTTGGTGTGTGGGGGTTTTTTTTAATCTTTTTTAAACTGCAGGAGAAAATGACTGATTATGGCTGTTAAAGTGCTTTGTCTGCTTGTGGTTAATTAGCAGGTGTCATTTCCCTGAAGTAGTGTGAATTATTCTAATGTAGGGGCAAAGCTTGAAAATAATGAAGTTATTCAACTTGTTTACACACAGCAGCAGACAAACTAACTTTGCCTAATTATGATTCTACTTTTACAGAGTTGGGTTGAGAGTTCAGTCCTAATGTTTACTGGATTGTTTTCTGCTTTGAAGAAAATGTGGAGAATGAGCAGATACCTTTTTTAAACTAGAAGAAAAAAATCCAAAATAGATAAACAAAGAAAAATTATAAGAATGAACCAGGCAGGACAGGAAAATAATTCTATTCACACAACTCTACTAATAAAATTTTACTTATAGAATAATCATTTGCCATGTTCTGAATGTAGTTCTTTTAAATGAATAAAACTTTTATCCTCTAAATGTATTTCCAATTATCTTTTTGAACACTGAATAATATAAAAACATTTATCTGTACCATAACTATGCATTTCTTCTAGCTGAACTATCTTCTAAAATATATGAAAAATAGCTTTTGTTTAAATGACAAGAAACTTTTCAATCTCCTTCCTCAAAGTCAGAAACTCTTAAGCTCATCTATCTATCTATCTGGCAGGTTTTCTTCTTTATTAATACAAGGAATTAAGTTACCAACAGTTTCTCAGATCCTGCTTCTCAGGGCTCTCTCTTCTTAAACTGACAATCCCAATCCCACTTCCCTCTTCCTTTTAAACATTCATTTCTTCCTTTTCCTTTTCCTTTTCCTTTTCCTTTTCCTTTTCCTTTTCCTTTTCCTTTTCCTTTTCCTTTTCCTTTTCCTTTTCCTTTTCCTTTTCCTTTTCCTTTTCCTTTTCCTTTTCCTTTTCCTTTTCCTTTTCCTTTTCCTTTTCCTTTTCCTTTTCCTTTTCCTTTTCCTTTTCCTTTTCCTTTTCCTTTTCCTTTTCCTTTTCCTTTTCCTTTTCCTTTTCCTTTTCCTTTTCCTTTTCCTTTTCCTTTTCCTTTTCCTTTTCCTTTTCCTTTTCCTTTTCCTTTTCCTTTTCCTTTTCCTTTTCCTTTTCCTTTTCCTTTTCCTTTTCCTTTTCCTTTTCCTTTTCCTTTTCCTTTTCCTTTTCCTTTTCCTTTTCCTTTTCCTTTTCCTTTTCCTTTTCCTTTTCCTTTTCCTTTTCCTTTTCCTTTTCCTTTTCCTTTTCCTTTTCCTTTTCCTTTTCCTTTTCCTTTTCCTTTTCCTTTTCCTTTTCCTTTTCCTTTTCCTTTTCCTTTTCCTTTTCCTTTTCCTTTTCCTTTTCCTTTTCCTTTTCCTTTTCCTTTTCCTTTTCCTTTTCCTTTTCCTTTTCCTTTTCCTTTTCCTTTTCCTTTTCCTTTTCCTTTTCCTTTTCCTTTTCCATTTCATGTGCTCTTTTCTCACTGATCTCCTGCAACAAATGAAGAGCTATTTAGCTCCCTGCATATTTTGCCCAGAGTATTGCTTTTTTTACTAGCATTCACCTCAGAGGCAAAAAGGCTGTAATACATGTGTTGCAGTAATCTCTATTACTCTAGAAGGTGGTCAGTTTTTTAATTGGGCCATGTGGAATTAGGTATGCACTGACAAATGCAGTCAGATATGCATTTTTTATTTCCAGAGCTTGAGGAAGGCCTGATATAAACCAGGTTTAATGCTTTTTAGCTTTTTCCCTTTTTATACATAGAATAAATGTTGCTTAGAGAGCATTCAGTGTTAGCATGTTTTCTGCTCTGTCCCCTTGCTGATTCCAGTAACAGATGGAGAGCTCTCCATGAAGCTTTCACCCTTCCTCTAACAGGGCCATGGAAGATGCAGCTCCTGTGCTTGTGATCACAAGTTAATGTCTGTTGATTGCTGCTTCCTTAGGGCACATTAACTCTTCCAGAAAGAGGAGGTCTCCTCTTCCTTCTGCGAGGACTGAGCTCTGCACCAGCACCTGGGACAAGATTGCCTTGTGTCAGAAGAGGTCTCTGTCCAAACAGACAAGACATTGAGTGGGTGTGATTCTTGGAGGCAACATAAAAGAGTTAGTGCTAGAGAAGAACAAACACCAAAGGGTGGAATTAATCTCGCTTTTTTCACTAATCACACAGACTTTAGATAACTACATCTGGACAAGTTGCCCAAAGTTCATTTACAGTTAATAGACAGAAATAGGCAGAGACTAGCTGACCTATATTAGATTTCTACTTTTATGTTACATGCAACAGACCTGGATAAACTTTTCTTAGCAAATGTATCTTTCCTTCCTTAGCTAAAATTTCTTTTGCCAAGCAAGTTATTCTTTTAAGTTTACTGATGGTAAATCCATCAATAATCTGTCAAACATGTTACCTACTGACGTTAGAGTAGCCAAACTGATCTGGCCAATATCTTAATCAATCTACACTGATCATTTCCTTTTCCAGCTCCTGCTCCATTTCTAGCAAGCAGGATTAGAAAGCATGCTGGCCACATAAATGAAAAATGGGTTCAGCAGAATTTTTATAAACATTTTTTAAACAATCAGATCTTTGCCTTCAAAATATCGGCAGAATTAGAAAGGGTTTTCTTTACAAGAAACTAAAAAATGCACATTTGGAATCGGCTTCTTAATAAACTAAACACCAAATTAATTTCACAAGAGGGCCTTTCTGTGTAAAGCTGCCTCTTTCGCTGTGGTGCTGGTGATAAGTATTCTTTTAACATGGAAATTACCACTGTGGAACTGCCAGTATGCGATCTCAGATCACTCTTTTGGCTTTGAAATTCAAACCTAATAGAAATCCTGCCAAGTTATTCAATGCTAGAATCCAAGAAAACTTAGCCCCATGTTAAGCAATTGCTAATCAAGAGCTATCCCTCGACACCTGAATGGGTGGATTCCACAAAGAAAAGAAAGGAGAGGTGCCTTTGCAACTTTGCTCAGTTTTCTGCCCAGCTGCAGCAATTTTGTTCTATAAGCAGTCGAAAAAGAATAAAGTGAAGAAAGCAGCTGTATGGGATTATAGGCACATTTGCAAGATGCTCCATGTGTGGATTTTTTCCCCCCTTTAAATGCAGTGTGAGTGCAGTGTGACTAATTATACCAGAGAGGAAAGCAGAAGCTCTCTAGTTAAAGTATTTGGGTAATCATGTTTACTGCAGGGAAAGTACGCCTGCATTAAATAAGTCAAAACACGGTGCGTAAAATGTGGAATGACTTTGTAGGCACTGCAATAGAGAGGAAGATGTAGAAATAAGTCTCATTTGTCCAACTAGAAGCACTACCAAAAAAGATAAACCATCTGCTTCAACTAACTCAGCTCGACTTGAAAAATGCTAATTGAACAAAAGGAGGTTTAAACTTATTTTTTAAAAAAAGAAAGGAAAAAAAAAAACAAACCAAAACAAACAACAAAACAAAAACAAACAAACAAAAAAACTCAAAACAACTTGTCAGCCAGCATGTTGCTAAGAGATTCAACAAAAACGATGCTATCCACAATTTGGTGAAGAAGTGAAAAGGACTGGTTCTGTCCCTTCCATGTCCAAATTTGGATTTCTTTGATGTTATATCACAAAGCAAATGCTTAGTCAGGAACCCAGATTCCTTTAGTTGCTTGTTGTCCTTCAAATCCCTCCTAAAATACTCCTTTGCTGTGATGCCTGCCAGAGACTGGCAGTGGTTCAGCAGCCCGATGTGCCGAGATCACCCTCTCCCCAGTGACCAAATGTGGTTTCCCTGTGCTCTGCCTCTGTCTGCTTGTCTGCATCCACCTGCTACTTTTTCTCTGTTAGATTGGGAGCTGTTCAAAAATGTTTTCCACTAGCTGTTAGTAAGGCAGAAAAAACAAAAGGGCAATAACCACAATTGGGGTTTGTTTGGAACGAAGTTGGAAGCACATATAGAGCATGTCACTGAAGAAACACTTGGCTGCAGGATTAAATCTGAGTCTATCCATTTAATCCTGCAATCAAGAATCCTGAAAGAGGCAGAAAAACAACTCCTAGCCTTGTTAGTTTCTGACACATCTTTGAATAGCAGAGAAATCGTAAGTGAAAAGGTTGAGGCAATATTTAAAAGGGCAAATGAAATGACCTGGATAAGCATAAGCTAGCTGGCCTGAATCTAATTCTGGTCTAAATAATGAAAACATATGTGGGTAGAACTGAGCAAGAATTAATTCATAGTTATACTATATTTATGATTTTACATCAATGTATTTTTATGGAAGGCAATATATGAGAACAAAAGGGATTCCATTATTTGATGGAGATTATAGTTTGGTTGACACAGACAACTGCATAAATGTAATATAATTCCCTAATATATTTGGGATTTTTGATTTAAATTTCTAGTATATAAAAAAAGGTATGTTAAATATATTGGAAACCAATACACCAGGAGACAGTGAGATGATTTGAAGTATGAAAATGATATCATGAACAAATTAGAGGATTTATCATGGAAAACAAAACAAAGCTTATGAACAAATATTTATCAATTCCTGGGCTTCATTTTATATATACAACTATAGGGTAACAGTAGGAGGTTTCAGAAAAGTCTGCAGAAGATTCATTCAAGAATTTAGTCTCTTTCATTTCTCAGAAGGGTTGAAAGATGATCTGCTCTACTCTGGTCTGACACAGCCTCACCTCGAGTCCTGTGCTCAATTTTGGGCACTATAGTATAAGAAAAACATTAAGCTATGAAAGAGTGTCCAAAGGAGGGCAACAAAGATGTAGAAGGGCCTTGAGGAGAAGCTGTGAGAGGAGTGACTGAGGTCACTTGGTCTGTTCAGCCTGGAGGAGACTGAGGAGAGACCTCACTGCAGTTACAGCTTCCTCTTGAGGGGGAGAGGAGGGGCAGGCACTGATCTCTTCTCTGTGGTGACCAGGGACAGGACCTGAGGGAACGGCCTGAAGCTGTGTCAGGAGAGGTTTAGGTTGGGTATCAGGAAAATGTTCACCCAAAGGATGGCTGGGCTCTGGAACAGCTCCCCAGGGCAGTGGTCACAGCACCAAGCCTGACAGAGCTCAAGAAGCCTTTGGACAATGCTCTCAGCACAGGGTGTGATCCCCACCTTGGTCCTGTGCAAGGCCAGGAGTTGGACTTTGATGACCCAAGTGGATCCTTTCCTACTTGGACTATTCTGTGATTCTGTGATAATCTTAATTATTCTTTCACTGTTCTTTAAATGCCAAGTATTCTTTAAATTTGAAAATCCAATTTTATTTATTTAAAGAAAGGCAGAACAAAACCCAATAGCTGGAACATCACATGAGACAATTTCCAGATTGAAATCTCGTACAAATCAATAGGGGGAGAAGAAATAAACATGAAAATAAAAGACCAAATGAAGAATTTACCATATGTCAATATCCTGAAATCTAAACTACCTGGAAGTTATGTTTTAATAATTTGTTTTTCTATAGAGATAAACAGGTGAAATTTTACAGTTTGATTAAGGCGTAATGCAAGACATAATACAAATCTGAGCTTTATAACACCAAAAATATAAATTAGATCATTGTTACTTTTACTAAAAATGAGGATTTAGATAGTAGATTTTTATGTCCTACAACCCAAATTTTAGATACAACAAGAAATTTCATTTCTTGTCTGATAGTAAGGTGTTAAAACTCATGTTTATTTTGGTAAAAATGTGCTTTTAACATCTCTGATCAGTGACGGTTAGCATGTCAAAAACAGAAAAAGAAACATTTCAGAACAAAATTTCAGAATAATATTTAATATTATTCATATAAGAAAAAAAAAACAAACGGAGAAAAGATTAGTTTCTTGTATTCGCAGAATAAATCTTTTTTTACCATAACCATGTTCAAGCTTTTAAGGTTATTTTGAAATATTTACAAACTGATAAAAAAGAGAAATCTTTACTTTTCATTCATTTAGGTCCTTCCCACTTCTCACACAAATGTATCAGATAAATTTTAATTGAGAGCTAGGTCTTACAAAAAAGAAAATATTGCTATAATGGTTTTCACAGGCTGAAAATCACAACCTGACCAGCTGTAGAGGAGACAATAAATAACCTATGTGTGATATTTACAGAAAAAAATATCAGTGACTAATTTTCAGTCACAGTCATTGTTTTACATTTTGTTATATTCCCAATTATACCTTTCTGTTTTAAAAGAAATCCTTTATCCATAATACTATCTTATTTTCTTTTTCTTTCTCCTACAGAAGAAAGTTTAGTTTCCAAAAACATATGAGTCTGCATGTTAAAATACAATATTAGCATGCTAGATTTATGCTAAAATTCACCAGATTGCACATTAATATCTCCTGTGGCTTATTTGGACAATGCATTTGGACAATAGGCTCTTGCAAAATGTTAAGAAAAATATTAGCATTTATGTCCAGACCTCGGCAAAAGCAGTTGGGCTCCAACCCTGCAGCACACTCACAACAAAAAACATTAAGTTTCACATATTTATAGCCTGGAATATATTCTCAAAGAACCCTTTTATTAAACCTTTCTCATATGTTTTTGATGACCTTACTCTTTGTGGTGTGATTATAAGGAAAAGAGGCCAGTTGAGGATGGAGAGAGGCAATAAAAGGTTCTTTCAAATCCATACTGAAAAATGCCATGATGGGCTTCTGGATCCATAATACCCAAACTCTACTAGCCCACATTATGAGCACATTGCTGTCTATCAGTATATGAGAAAAATACACAGCTGGAAAAAAACTCTCTGATGACATTTGGCACATGGATATGCATGGAAAGTCAAGGCAAAGGCAATGCCAAGATTCTTAACAATACTCGCTATGTCCGAAATGAGAAAGCAGGAACACACATACATAAAAGGATTAGCTTCCTTGCAATCTAGTTCTCAGCTAGGAATACGGTTTTTCTCAGGCATTCAACCAGGAACACAATGCAAAATGACTCCTCCAGCATGGAGGCAGAATTTGGAAGTTTCACAGAGCAAAAATATACTCTGTTTCATATTGAAAACACACTGTGCAGAAAAACCATGTAATTCTGTAGTGCAGAGAATTGAAATCTGAAGCCCAATAGGAATTGTGACTTGGTTCCAAGAAAGCGCGGGTGGGAAGAGGAAGGCATTACTGAACTGCATATCTGCCTAAACAATGCAGTAAGAATAACATTCTTTTGATATCTGTAGTGCTGTTAACATAAATTTATCTCTTTTTTTTTTTTTTTTTTTTTTTTTTTTTTTCAGTAGAAGATAAGATTCTGTTAAGGTTATGTTTAAAATGTACGTTGCTGCACTGGTAAAACATAATCAGGAGATTGGCTGGGTAAAAAAACCCAACCCTGTCTGGTTGACAAGAAGACTGGACAGAAACTGACAAGTTCAAGTGAGATGATTTTTCTTAAAGCCTGTGCTATCTGCATGGGGTTAATCAGACACTGTACTTCATGAAGAATGACTTTCTCACCTAGCTGCCAATCAAGAATGTCTTCTTACTGTAAATTATTTTTTAACAACTGTTTTCAAGCTGCATCTGAAGAAAATAGACTCGGGTCTCGTGTGGAGGAAACCCAAAAGAAAGAAGACACATCTCTGCACTTGGCAGTTCTAGATTCAGATTTCTGCTCCCTTAGATTCAAAGCAGAAATATGAGCCTACACCTCACATATACTGAGTCCTTCCTTCTCCCTTTTTTCTAATTTCCTTCTATTTAATCAGTTATAAAAGATACTTCCTAAAAGACAGAAAATAGCCTAAATTTTAGCACACTTACCTGTGAGACTTACCACAAAGTAAGCAAAGTTGGACCTCTGGGATAGTCTTCGTGAGATAAGAGGCACATTAGGAAAAAAAACCAAAAAACAGAGATGATTGTATAAATAGCTTTGAATCACAAACAAAGCAATTCACCTTGTACAGTATGTAGACATGTTGCTAGCAGATTATTTCTGCAACACTGAGAGGATTAAAAAAGGAAAAACCTATGACTAATTTTGTCCAGATAATTTTATATTTACTTCATACAGGTTTATTTATATAGTCAAAACCCAAAGCGGATTACAGTTCAAAAGTCAACTTTGCAGCACATGGAATGGACAGGAATCATTTGATGTACAGCTGTTTGATAAATAATTTACTCTTCTTGCTTACTTACTTCCTTACTCTTGTTCTTTTTACCTCCTTATTTCAATCTCTTTGTTCATCTTTTTCTGAGGGAACAAGCTATAATAATTCAATTTTTTTTCACAAAATAATCTCAAGCAAGGTGAGCAAGGTGGCACTCACATGCCCCGAGTCTCAGGTTCCTGTTACAATCACAAGAGAGAAACAAGCATCCCCAAATTAGTTTCATCCCAAGGTTAGAGACAGAGATGTGTCTCTGTTCTAAAGCAAGTGTCAGTAACGACTAACTTATGGTTAGGCATCCAGATGCTTAGAGCTCTAAAGTAAGAGATTAATCTAATTGACCATCACCCTTAAAGGGCTATCATTAAATTGCTTTCATAGGCCTGCAGGTCCCTGGAGTAGTGACAGAGCCCAATCACTCAGGAAAAATTCCACTGATTCACCTCAAGACTTTCTTTCTCTGTTCCAAACTTCTAACTCCGGTGATGGCCACAGCAGACAACAGGCCCTCCTGTTGCATCAGTTCATCTCAGGTGTCAGGTCTGCTTTCAGCACTGACTGGGGCTGAGTCCTCCCAGAAACCAAGTGTGTGATCATGTAGCCACAGGTGGGAAGAAAACCTGGGGAGAAGCAGCAAGGATGGATTTCTCTCATCTGTGCTTCAGCACACATCATCAGCCCATCTGCTTATGTGTGTGCTTCCCTAATCCTCTTCTGCACAGCCAGCTGAAAAAAAAGGAATGCCATTGTGGGACACTATTTTGACTTTTCTGTGAGTCAGCAGCTACTGGAGAACTTTATATCTACTGCTGAGTTTTCTTCCAAGTGGAAAAACTGTGGTAGTTGAGAATGCATCAGCTTACACTTTGTGGGTCTGTTCTTGTTCTCTCCCCCAGGCAATTACTGCTGAGGAGACAGGATATTGGGTTAGGTGGTCTGACCCAGCAGTCAGCCTGATGTACTTATCATCAATAGCAGCAGATTTGTATGGCAATTCCTGGCAGCAGAGAGATGATAAGGCTTGGGATTCTCTGGTTTTCTGCAGGCTTGAAGGGAGTAAATGCTGATGCACACAGAGCTGCCACCCACTGCTCCCCTTCCCCTGTCCCCCTGCCTAAGCTGCTTGTTCCAACATCAGCCTCCAGCCTCACCCAGTCCCAGTTACCATCTCCTGCTGCAGTCAGTCACTGATTCCACCAGAAATTTCCCACCCAGGCTCCAGCACCAGCACAGCAGTGCCAGTACTGAGCTCCCAGGCCCAAAATCAGTCTTCATTCTGCCATTCTTATTCCCTCAGTTGTAGCTCCAGCACCATGGGCCACGGCTGTTTCCTTGCTGCTTTTACCAGACTTCTACCACACCAGCAGGAGAGCAGCATTTATGCAAAAATAAACAACAAAAAACCCAACCAAAGGCAGTCCTGTACTCTTTCCTGATGTAGAGTAAGTCCTGCTGCAGATGTTTGTTATGTATGGGGTTGTCAATATGTGTGGGTGACTGAAGCACAGACAATGTCCATGGAGTCCTACAATCCAAGATTTCTCCAGTGGGAATCTATGAACATACTACATATAATGAGATTTGTAAACAACTCTTCTTACTTTTATTACAACTCCAGTCAGAAGAGCTAACTGTTACAATGTTTGTTCAAACAAAGTCTATCATCAGAATTTAGTTTTTTTTATTATTATTATTATTTTATATATTTACTCTAAGAAAAAGATGAAGACCCAAACCTCAAAGCTGTGGTTACACTAGGGTCCCATTACAGGGATATTTTTCAAATATACAGCTATTTAAAACACAGAAATTGTAACAAATCTAAAATTATTTCTTTTTCCCCAATCCTGCCTTCAGTACTCCTAGTTCAAGTTTATGTGAATTTGACTGACACACCTTAAGCACTACTTTTTTTTTTTCATGGTAAATATAATTTATTTTAATCAAGTTCTGAAAAAATAGGTATATATTTTAACAGAAGTTTTCAAAATTTCTTTATAAGGAGATCCTCCATATTAGAAATTTTAGCACAAATAATTCAATCTTTGCAAATCATTAAACAACCCAAGCCAGGGTTGGAAAATGATACATTTCAGGCTCTCTTAACAGGCAATGTTACCAGCCACTACTATAATTTTGTGAGATAGGATTTGAAGCTAAGGTTTTCCCTAAAACCACTGAGATGAATAATCATGTCTGAGAAGAGGAAACGGAAATCACAATGGTTTCCTTGCTGGAACCGATCCATTCACAATAATTTATGCTTTACCCTTGATTTCATCCAGTGATATCAGCCCTCCATCCGTCCTATCCACCACAGCTTGAAAAATCCTGTTTCAAGTGAATCCTATTCAAACCCAAATGGCGAGGCCAGGTGCTCTCCTTAAGAGCAGTAGCTTTAGAATTCCCAACTTCTCCTTTCTGAAAGCCCTACAGAAAACAGAGCAATTATTACTGTTGTTGTTATTATTATTCAAAAACCAGTTCTGAGAAATACTTTAAATAACAGAGGAAAGCAAAAATGCTAATCCTCTTACATAACACAAATCCCAGATGGCCTTGTGTGGAGGGGAGGAAGATGCCATAATAGCAGTCACCATTATCAACTCTGCTTGGTGACAGATGTTAAAACGATGCAAGTGCTTCTGCTCACTCACAGAACTTCAGTAAGGTTTTTCTGGTCATATTTCTCACAGAAATAAT
The DNA here is from genome assembly GCA_013398075.1 of Notiomystis cincta. Taxonomy (NCBI): domain Eukaryota; kingdom Metazoa; phylum Chordata; class Aves; order Passeriformes; family Notiomystidae; genus Notiomystis; species Notiomystis cincta. The sequence continues at coordinate 90,709 of VZRX01007037.1, forward strand.
CACAAATAAATAAAACTTCATGTGCAAACAAACACTAATCTTCACTGCAAGTGTATAACCCATTCTGAACAATACCTCACGTTAAGCTGTTACAGTCTCCCCATTTACAGTTCTCCTCCTTAGCTGGAGAAAGCTGCCACAGTAGCACTAGCGTCCTGTAGTTCCCAGTTCCTAGTCTATAAATATTCAAATAGTAGCACTGATTACTAGTGATACCTATACTAACCCCATTGCCTAATGCATCACAAACCTCTGCTACATCAGTGTAAAAACAGCTTCCTTTCTCTGGCCCTAAATAATTCCAAATTTATGGCTGGTCTATGTGACATAAAGAGTGCACAGCTGCCCATTTCCCCGAGCGCTTTGTCACAGGGATAACCTTGTAGTTAAGGATGACAGAGCTGCAGTAGAAGGTTGAGGAGGTACTCATCTGCCAGGAGGCAACATTTACTTTAATAAAACATGCTGAGATCCTGCACAGAAAAGCTCACTTAGCAAACCTACAGTGCTGGAACAGAAACACTTCTATGAAATAGTTTCATTCTTCACTTTCACTGGTCTGTGTTCAGAGTGCATGAGGAACTGGCTTTGCTCAGAGTTTGTCAGCTCTCAGAGTAACATCACCACAAACCTGGCACCGAACAAAAGGAAGCAGAACATGTTGTATATGATGTTACAAATTCGGGGACAATCTGAGGTCAGCAAGAGAAGCCTCCTTATCTACCTCTCTTGGACCCTCTCCCATTCTCATAATTGTCAAACCACTGTTTCCTGTCCTTTTCCCAGGGATTCATGAGAATGACAGAAATTTAACCTGTTGCACTTCCTCGGACACAGGTGCTGCTGTAGAACAGCCCTTGTTGCAGGTGTCAGTCTGTCCCAGAGCACCAGAGGAGCTATTGCCCCACAAGGCAGGGAGGGTCAGCAGCTGCCCCAGGAAAACCAGAGCTGTTTCCCAGCTGTCCTGCCCCTTGGAAATATCTATTCAATGTGTTACTCCATAGCCACTTCACCTCTGCCAATGCAGAGTTAAATGTGGAGGTGCTAAACCATCTGCACTAGGGACAAAAAAACCCTAATCATCAGTGGAGTCTGAACTCTCTTATACCTTGCTCTTTCCTGCAGAGCCATGAGTGTCAGGGGGTACCAGCCTTCCAGTTATGGTACTGGTCTGCATCCACCCACCTGCAGAGAATGATTTGTTAAGACATGTGTCCAAAAATCGTATCTGTACCAGGGAAGAAAACATCTGAGAAAGCAGTCTCACAGGTTCATGATTCTTGGTCTGTAGAAATGAGCTGCTTTTTAGTTGAAATCACAATTTCTCACCTTCCCATTCCTTTGTCTGCCCATTGCAGTAAACATGAATCAAAAGCTCCCAAGCACCAAGGCAGAAGGATAACTTAGGGGCAGAGCAACAAGCTTATTCAGTTAATGTATGCAGAATACAGCCTTTTTGTGGCTCTTCTCTTGTCTCCTACTCTACATCTCTTCTGGTTTCTGCAAATAAACTCAGTGTAGTACACCTGGCTGGGAAGGGATTCCTTCAAGGCCTCAGCAGGATGATGGCAACAGGCTCCTTTTTCTAACCCCACTGAGGTGCTATTCAGCCACGTGGGTGACTTTAAGAAGAAAGATCATAATCAGAAAGGAAACAGTTAGGTCTCTCTCATTTTTCTGAAAAATCCAGAGAAGGCTTATATTCAGCCTTACTTCATCTTCCCTTGCAGAGCAATAATTTATTCAAACTACAGTTTAAATGTCTCCTCAAAGAGTTAACTTATTAAAAACGATCATGAAAGAAAATGCCCATTTATACAGAAATTACAGAGAAGTCTCTTGTCTTTATCAAGTCTCAAGTGTATTTGCACTTAAAAGCTTCCCCCCACCCCCCTTTGCCAACTAGAAACAATAGTGCAGGTGCATTGCCCTTCAGTGAACAATGTATTTATCCTGGGAGGCAGGAAGTTGGTTTCACACCTGTTTCTTCTTTTTATTTGTTCTTGGCCTGGCTAATTTGCTGAATGTCATGATTGGTACAGCTGAGGCTGTCAGAAAGAATTACCACTTTGTAACATGACGGCCTAATTCTGGCAGTTCAGATTTTACAATGATTTGCCTTTTGTTCTTTCTTTCAGTAGTGGTCTGTTTTCTGTACTGCACACAAACTGAATCTGATCAGTAGTAACAAAAAATGTAAGAATAAAATAGGCTGCTTTATTAGATGACTGTCCCTTTTGGGTATTATATTAATATTATGTTATATTATATTATATTAGTTCTAAAGACAATGAGGGTTAAATCTCTGATGTGATAAAAATGTGTTATGCCATGGGCTGAAATAAATATGATTTTGCAGGAATTCATGACCTAGGTTTGGAAATTTTTTTGTCAGAATTCAAGGACAACTGAAAATTGAGAGGTACTCTCTTGTCACATGAATATTAAAGAAGTAGCAAAATGTGGCAGAAATTTCGTACCCACATATTCATTTAGATTTTGACTTTATGATCAGTGCTTTATTTTTTAAATCTAAATCTAAATGGGAACTTTCAGGAACAGAATTATCTTGTTGATGACATTTAAACTGCAGCTAAGAGCTAGGAAGTTTCCTTCATGTGTAAGTCAGCTCAACATAAGAAAGAACAATTTATGTAGTTAATGCATAAATTTATGCAATTAATTTTGCTTGGATTTAAATATTTTAAGAGTTATACAGCTCTCTTAACATCCTATCCCAACTAGGACAGCACTTCCCTGTTAACCTCTCTACTGTGGACCTTTGAGGACTTCCACTGTGTTCCAACATGTCCATGTTTCACAGAGCATGAGCCACCTGCAGGAACAGCACCCACCACCCCAAAACTCTCCAGAATTCACCACCCTGGACTCACCCACAACACATGTACCAGCTGCACCAATAAGCGTTCATTCTAATCTTGTGGCAGCAAAAACTGATTAGCTACATCTTGGAAGGATGGGGATGAAGAGAGAGGGAGCAGGACTGGGCCATGGCAGGATCACCAAGATGCAGCCTTTCCTCATAAGTCACAGTGCTGTGACCACAATGAATGTGAGAGACTTCTCAGCCATTTGTAGTACAGAAGCACATTTTAAACACTGCAGGATATTGGCACAAAGATCAAGCCACCTTTTTTAAACTTCTATGGGATATATGACATGAGCACTCTCACGTGAAACCACATCTTCCCACAGACAGATACCCATAGACAGGGAGCTGAAAAGGCCACCCAGACAGCCCTCTGTGAGGAAAGGGTGACAGATCTGGAGAAGCAGCAGGCCATTTTCTGGACCTTTCCTTCAGAGGAACATTATCTTCACTAATGCAGCTATATCAGGCATTTATAGAGATAGGGATTTACAATTCCAAGTTAGCAAATCTTTTATTGTTTTCATTATCAAGGAGCTTCTGCAAGGCTGTTCTCCATCTGCTTCATTCTTGACAAGATTTATGACAACTGAGGCATCATTGCCATGTTCTACAAGAATACCATATCCAGCCACTCCAAGACTATCAAAGGAACAGACTTTCCCCACTGTCTTCATTGAATCTGTCTGGGTTTATAATACAGTGATGCTTCCTCATTGCAGGCCAGTTGCAGACATTGTTTTCACCAGTCATGCTCATATTTGCTAATCTACTTCAAGCATTTGGCACTGTCCTCCTTTTGTGACTAACAAGCATCAACTTCTTATGTGAAGGAGAATACCAACATGTGCATCTCAAGCCAATCTAACAACCTAAACCAAGAATTTTTGCTTGCTGCTTATTCCCTTTTGACCATTTCACTCCTAGACAGCATGTACCAATATTTTTGGGTTCTGCCAGGCATTTGTCATGGTGCATTTTGTTGTCTTAGGACCTTGTCATTGAGAATAGTTCACTGCTTGTGTGGAAAACATCATCCAGATGCTTGCTACACAATTGACATAAGGAGAATGGAGCCATTATAAGATACACAACCTCCAAAAAGACCATACAAACCCGAGGATTCCTGCCCAGTCCAGTGGTAGGTTTGGGTGTAGTCTATACTAACAGCTTTCTAGACTGCCAAGGGTATATATATATATATATATATATATATACACTGGATTCTCCATGTGTTCCTCACCTATCCTTCAATGACATGGCTTATGAGAAAGTAACAGATTCTGGATTATCCTTTTTCCATTAAATAATCAAATAAATAAGTTCTGTCCATATCCCTCTTCCTATTTTAGAAAGGTTTTGTACAGGCTTTCCCTCCATTGCTTTTTCCCTCTGCAAACAATAGATTCTTTTCCCTCATTCCTATAAATTGACATGATTTCTGGATGGCCCTATCACCTGACACTTAAAATACTTAACATGAATTTGTACTTAGTGTCTTCTTGTGTCTTCAGGAACAACAGCAAAGAGATAGAACTTGGAGTTCCTGTTTCCTTTCCTTCTCCTCTCTTTCCTCCACTTTCATAGAACACAGTACATCACACATCAACCAAAGAAACATATGCCAACACTCTCAAGTTGAGAATGTTAAAGAAATGAGAGAGAATACTTATAATGTCCTGTTACATTTTTTGATCCCTGGCCAAGCATTCTACACTCACTGAGCTACAGCTCTTCTGGAAGAAGGCAATGAAAAACAGGACCAGTACTGGGTGAAAAGCTTTCCTCCACAAAGGAACAGTGAGGGGGTTCCCTGGCACTTATGCCTTGTGAAGAGTAAACTAATTTTTTCTATCTGACCCGGTCAAGAGAGCTGCCAAGTGCCAACAAATGCAAAACTTTCTGGTTATCATCCAAAGAAAAAATATTTTGAAGTTGTCAAGTAATTACATTGTTTGCTGTTTGTACAGGTGAAATGTATTGGCTCCACAGAGAGAGACTGCTGGGCACAGGGAGATCTTAGGTCAGCAGCCTGCACTGGAGATTGCCCAGCTGCACCCACCCACCTCTTCTCAAAGGACAAGCATACAGACAATCTCAGTCCTACTGAAGGGAGTTCAGGGGAGAAGAACTCCAGTCACAGTCTTTAGCTTTTCTTTAGCTAACCTCCTTTACCGGGGTCTTGTTAGTCACAGTCATAATTTATTTGGGTCATTTAGAACAGATTAAGTGCACACAGAAGCCCTTTTGAAGCCACAGATGGAGACAGATTACTCAAAGGAAGATAGACATCTGACAAACAATAACTCATCTACGTAAAAGAAGAGCAAGCAAGCGAATCTCCAAATTATTGGCTGCTTTTCCATGTGCTTGAAGAAATGACTTCTCCATAGTCTAAAGAGACAAAAAGGAAGAGAAAAACACACAATAAGAAAACCCAAAACAACCTTGGAATACCAGTTTGTCCCAGGTTAAAAAAAAAAATCCCTTATTCCTTCTAACCCTTCTTAGGAAAATAATCCAAACTGAAGAAAATACTTTAAATCCTCAGTCCCACCTACAGGAATAACTTCCAAAAACTCTTTTACTGTCTGCTCTGGTGGCAGACCAGCTGCATGTGGGTACCTATTGATAGCATCAAGGGCACTGTGCTAATACTTCTGCTCTTTCTTCAGCAGGTCCAATCTACTTTGCTTTGGAAATAGCACAAAACCCCTGGTGAACTGGCTCCCTCGATGGCCACCAGTGCAGAAATGCCTGCCACCAAGGCAGGGGAGCTGTGGCACAAGTGCAGAATCATGAAAATCCGGCAAAGTCTTACTTGAAGAATCAGTCACCATCAAAAATCTGTTTTACCACTGGTGTACCTCTCTCCATACCTAATGGGAGTCCTAAAAAAGGATTGGGTATGCCTTATGTTGTCTATCACTCTTCCCAGCCTTGTCTTTCATGATTTGGATCATGTTATTCCAGGACTTCCTGATGACAGACAGGCCTTGACAATGCAAAAATGTTTATCTGCTGTCTGATCCATTGCTGGAGCATAGCAACAAGATGCTCCTACACTGCCAGAACTGAAGATATTGGCTGCTGAAGTGCTTACTTTCTCTCAGAAGTAAGATTTTGGAAAATTGCAATGATAAAGCTTTTTTAGATGATGATAAAATAGAATTTAAGTACAAAATTTAGTCCATGAAAAAATTTTAATAAACTGAACCTGAAACCCCACAAATACTTTCATTATGTTCATATTATATGGAAAAATTGAAGATAAGTGAATGGAAAAGACCATTCCAGAGATTCATAGGTGTTCTATGTTCTATATTCAAAATTCTTGTTTACAAAGAACTGTCATCTGAACAATCCAGCAGAGGGCTGGATAGCAAAAAAGCTGCTTAATAGGAAAAGGAGTACTGACATTAAAACCTGTTGAGTTGCACATGGCTTCTCACAAAGAAATATATAGAAATAAAAATAATTTTAAATAATTTTATCTCAGAATTCTATTTTAAAGAATACACTGAGAGAGTTGAAGCAGATTATTTTGGAAAAAACAAGGTTGAGAATCTAAATGACTGAATACAAGAAGGGGGGATTCGAATTCTTCTGGAAGAGTCATTAATAATAATCTGAACTGGCGAAATTAAATCCTGTGATTCAGTCCTAAGGATACAATTAACTGATTGCAAATTATTAAAAATTATTAAAGTCTAGGGATTAGTTTAAGATAATTCTTGTATTCCATATGTATTAGTGCCATAAAAAACACAATGGGTAAACACTTGTTTATTTAATGGAAAATGGTATTTGAAATCAGCAGAGATACAGTGAATTTAGGGCCAGAGGGGACTGTTTTGATCTGCAGTTTAACTTCTATAAAGCAGGATCAAAAAATATAAAATTTCTGTTGTGAGTGAATTGCTCTTTGACTGTACTTTTTTTATTCAGAGACCTATATAGTATTTAAATGTCAAAATTGTTCTGTATGTCAATAATTAGTTTTAATAATCTCCCATTTCTTTCTAAAAGAAATAATAATTAAGTTCTGCAAGGATCTGGTGACTTCAAATTGTTAAATAGTAAAAGATATTACATCTTCTAGAGAACTGGGTTAAAACCAAAATGGTCTGGATCAAAAGTTCATGGATTTAAATTTTTCATGCTAGATTAGAGTTTTTTCAGGCTACAAATATCTGTCTAGCTCAGTGCTAACAAGAGCCCAGTGGGGCTTATCCATTTGCCTTTATCCTATAGGGCAGGCTGTAGTACCACACATGTTCATATACTAAATTTGAAATTTGCTTTCCACAGTTGTCTTTCCTGAAATTATGAAGTGGTTCTGTCACTTGCCACAAAGCAGTCCAAAGGAACCCTTCTCTCATCTTGTGACCCTGTGTTATTACCACTAATTGTAGAGCATTGCCACTGCGATTTCACAGTATCAGTTGCAGGTTGCTACCTCTGATTCTGGAAATCATTGAGCCATACCAAACAACAAGGATGAGAGGGCTCATCCTCTGGTTTACCTTCACCTGTGTTTTTGCTCCTTTTCAGATACAATGAGTCCTAAGATCTGACTGAACACTGCTTTTTGACAAGGAGAGGTATCTGTTCTCAAAGCCCTGTTTGACACCTTTTCTATGCGGATTATTTCCTTGCATTGTCTTCTGAAGTGCCTTTAGAAATAATTAAGATGTCTGCAAAGATTTGTTTGGTGAAAGTGGAGTTTTTATCCAATGCATTCTCTCTCTCCAGGAGAATTGAGATGGGACTACCTTTACCCCAATTGTGCACAGTTTCTATCTCAGGTAGGTTAGAGCCCAACTGCTGCAGACTGCACCTACACCCCTCTGATGTCTGTGCATCACGTTTCTCACTAAAGATTGGCAGATTTGATATGATTCTGGCTGAATGAAAGGCTCAGCTCTGTGGTAGATCTGTATATTTCAAGGCCAGGTTGAGATTTTTTGAAGGGGAGGGGTGTAAGCAGTAATGTTCATACACAGAAGAATGGAGGATCAGATAAACAGCACATGTTCAATTGCTCACAAGGCAAAAGCTGAAGATGACACATTACTTGTTTTGAATTCTCAGTCAGGAGCTCTCTTTCTGACTAAGCCCTACCTAAGCTTCCTGTTCCTCACGCTTACTCCCTTTGTGAAATCTAGTCATAATACCTAAGAGGACAAAAGTTTTAGGGCTCAGAATACAGCCTTTTAATTTTTATTTGTAATGAACTGTATAAAACCAAAATATGTTTTCTCACTTGTTATCTGTCAATAATTGTTATTTAAATTCATTTTGCTTTCATGTAAAGAAATATTACTTCCAACTATTATGTTTACAAACTCCAGCTGGACTTGGAAGATCACTGCCATTTGTACCCTATCAATGTTTGTGAGTGATTCAGAGCTCCAATGAGCCCCTGGGATACAATCAAGTTGTTTTTGATTAAGAGATGAGATTTTTTTTCTGCTTTCCATAGACTTCTGCAGATGTAATTGAATGGAACTTAGCAAACAGTCCAGCTAAGCTATTGTACAAGAATCCATCTCCATCTTTCTTAGTCATATTGTCTTGCCAATGCTAAGATAATGGTACACTGTTTGAAATGCATGTGTCATCCTATAAATGAATTTAGAAGACAAAAGCAGTTAAACTGAAGCTGATAGAAATACTTGTTCCACACCACCTGAAAAATGGATCACAATTTTTACTAACTCTAAATACAAGTGAACAAAATTGCTAGTGTGTTATAACTGATGCAAAATATTATTTCATCAAGTTAAAAAGAAACCTGCCTTCTTCTTCATGGGGTCTTTTTTTGCATGCTAATGGATTTCCTTACATTCCCTATTATTGTAATTTTGTGAAGAAAGAGAAACATTTTATAATTTTTAATTTTAAAAAATCAGATATAAAGGAGCATCACAATGGTTCAAAAAGGACTTTTACAGAATTCATTCCCAGTATATGAAGCCAGAGAGGTAACTCAATCTATCATGCTGAGATAACCATCTAAATAATCCAGTGCAGTACTGAAAGAGGTAAACAATTCTTGATAGCAGACAGGTGGTGCAAAACCATAGCAACAGAAGGTCCAGACAATGTGGTACAAATGCAAACAGAACTCTCCATATGTATTGTTTTGTCCTCTGCTTAATGTAAAATTGTACTTTAGTTCCAGAGTATTTCAGATTTAAATTAATTTGTTCACACTTGCCATGTCATCTCTTCATTCTTTGCACCTGTCTCCTTCTCGCTTTCCGTTTTGGTCAACATTTGCCGGTGAAGTGCTCTCCAGTGTCCAGCCATGACCAAACCTCAGACTGTGTATAAATATCCCTACAGAAAGTCCTACCCCTGCTTTTTCTCCCATCAGACTGCCTGTCACTGCCAGGGTGGGTGGGAGGCTCCTAGATTTTTATTCACCTGCCCCATATAATCCTCACAGAGTGAGAAGTGCCAGCAAAGACTTCTAGAGGAAAATCTTGTCCTCCACAGTTCAGCTAGTGAATTGATGATCTAGCAGCTCTCAAAGTTATGTACTTTACACCAATTCTATCAGGATTTTAGGCAGTTATGTCTAAAGGACTGTTTCATTAGAATTTTAAATTTTATATGCAAACTGTCTGTCTTAGGCTGCATTTACATTACCATATTGGTTCAGAGCAGTTGTGCTTTCTTGAAATAACTCTCTCAGTCATCCCCACTTATTGCACATAGGCTAAATTCACAGGAAGGTTTTACTGTTTACAAACCAAATCCCTTCTGGGGCTGTGTTATAGTGCACACTAAATGGGCTGCTGCCCTTCAGGGGCATATGGCAGTCTCAACCAGCAATCAGTCCTTTAGTGAGCTCAGAAACATATTCATTGTAGGGGTGTTCAGTCCAGAACACTATATTAAATCTAGACTGAAGTAAGATGCCCAAACTATGTACAAAACAGATATAAAGATCTCGTATTGATTGCCTTAATCTATGTACTCTGAATTAAATAATTTTATGCGGATATATCTGTATGCCAAACTCAGACTTTCCTGCTCCCATGTACCATTTCACTACTTCTGCTTTCCTTCTACTGCTTCAACTTGGCATGCACCTCCCTTGACATTACTTCTCCTGTAATAGCACTCATATTTTTCCCACGCAGAATCTTTCCATTTTAGTAATTCAACACATTAGCGATTACCCAGCCTATCTCAGACTAGGAACAAAAGTGAGCGTAGCTGTCTACAACTGAGCCATTGTCAAGGCTCTTACAGTCAGTAGAAAGAAATAGGCACTTTTAGGGTATAATTCACCTTAACCTAAAGCAGACACTGAATATGGGTCAGACAAATCATGTCTCTAGAGTGCCTACTTCTCCTTATTGACAATATAGAACTTCTAGTGTGACTAGATCAGATTTGGATCTCCACACTGCAGCCATTTATGATCTACCATTTTCTAGGCTGTCTTCTATCTTTTGTGGCTATTTTCATTTAATAGAGTGATGCAAAAGCCTGGTCATCTGGATGAAAATAGATTAAACAGGGGCAATCAGGTACATGCTTTTCTGGGGAGAAGCAGAAGACTTGGACCCTGAGGAATGTGTTTCCATACAGGTTTTCTGCAGTAGGAGAATTGATGGGTTAGTTTCCAAGGGATATATATGCTAGATGACATCTGTGTTAACTTCTTCTCTCTGATTCAGATCAAAGGAGGAACAGCTCATGCTTTATATCAGTCTCAGATGAAGCAACAAGCAATAGCATTTATGTCCCACCTTGATTCAGTCCTGACACCTTCCAAGATGAGCCGACTGTTCAACTGTGAGAATAGAAAGATAGATGAAATCAGTTAAAGTAATCAGCAAACAGTGAAGTAATCACTGAAAATCAGACTATTCACCTCTTGAGGAAAAGGAATTGCTTCAGATTTACCCAAAAGTGATCCTGTGCACTATTTGGATGCAACTACATGTCTGTCTATGAAATGAGAATTGGGTAGAGAATGGGGATTTGGTTTCACATGCAGATTGCATTTACAGGGCATGTTGAGTATTTAAGTATTTAATAACAAAGCAATTAGTTATTTACACAGAGGACAATGAGACTCCTTTGGAAATATCCATCTCATTGCCATTAAAAGCAAATGAAGTGATTATGAACAGTGTAACCACACAATTAACTGATTAAATCCACAGTCTTCTCTATACCAGACCTGCTTTTCAATATGACTTTTATGATTAAAAAAATAGGCTTGTACATGGTGACGCATACCTAAGCCTTCTGAGCATAAGTGAAATTTTTAATTAAAAATGTATGTTTCAAGATAAACAGCTTTCTCAAATATGGGATAATGAAAGAATATGAATGCTGACGGAGGTGTAGAGCTCACAAAAATGGCTTTAGGGAGAGGGGGAGATAATAAGATGCCAGACAATGTTTAAGTATTTGAATATTATAAAAATAATTTATTATAAAGATACTCCCTTTCTACAGATACAACTGTAATTTTGCTGCCAAATAAAAGACAGTCAACAAATTATAAATTATAGAAAGTAGAAGGGAGAAAGCTGTTATGTAGCTCTTTCTTGGAGATTTGAAAATATTGTATTATAGTTGCCCAAAATTCTTTAGAATGAAAAAAGTTAGAAGATCTATGATCACATGATGAGTAGCCTGGACTGTAGGGAATTTTGACTAAAATGCAGGCCATGTAAAGAAATATGATGACTGGATTATGGAAGGGCCCCTCCTCCAGATACCAATTATAGTTTTGGGTCAAAGAGTAGGGTATTTAGGTTCTCAAGTTTCCTAGTGTAATTTCCATGTTATGCATTTAAAGTTGGGGGTTTTTGTTTTCAAATGCATTTTTGTGTGAATAAATGCAATTAATTTTCCTGAAAAAGGCATCTAAAAAGAAATATATTTTATGTTTTTTGCATAAAGGCAAAGAATTTAATTTCCAATATTTAAATACTCCCCCTCTCCCAGTTTTTCAAATATTGTATTTCCTAGGAGTCTCATTCATGCAATGAAATATTTATTGTTTTCATATCTTATTTTATATTTTATTATAGTTACCAATCTAAATAAAGACACTGAGTTTTAAAGATTCTAAAAATTAGCAAGACACCAAACTTGTCAAGAGGAGGAATAAGAAACACATTCTAAGTCATCAGCAGAGAAAATAAAGTTTCAGAAGTAAGACTTTTTTCTATATGTATACTGTATATAATAGTATATAAATGTAAAAGTATGATAAAAAATAAGTTTTTTCACTCACTATGAGAAAAAGGAGAGTTTTGTGATAGATTTGCATAAGAGCTTCAAGACTAAACAAATGCACTTTACAGAAAAAAGTTATCAAATCTATGAATGAAAGATGCAAGATATGAGGAAAATTGACTTTCTGAAAATGCAGGATTTGTTTTGTTAGTATAGTTTTCATGCATCGGTCACTCTGTTTTAAATTTTACAAGCACTGGTACTAGAGATTGCCTGAAACTTAAAAGTTTTTAAAAAGTAAAAATAAAAATAGCTAATAGCAGCTTGTTTGAGATATTTGATAAAATAACAAAACTGTTCAGGCTCCCTCTGTATGGAAAGCAGGCCTGGATTCCCCAACAAAGTGAAATACATAAGTGGATTTTCAAAATGTGTGTCACGAGAATTGATATTGGTTGAGGAACGAGAGGTTTAGAAATATTCAGCTGAAGAGCAGTTAGTCTTGTTTTCTGATAAGCTGTCAGAAAACAGCTTTATATTTTGAGCTTGGATGGGCCTAATAGTTTAGTCACCATGTCAAGCATCAGTAAAACTTCATTCTGTCAGCAGTAGACTTAGAGTGTGCCACTACATTTTAAAATGAAGAGTTGGCGTGAACTCTGTAAACCATAACCTCAGGCTCTTCCTGGAACTGTGATACACCCACGCCATGCAGCCTTCACTGAATATCGTGTTAACACTCCTCCCCCATGCACGGCTGTTGTACTGTATGTGAACAGCAACAGTCAAATATAAGACTAAGAACCAGCTGCACCCTATTATTCCATTCACTTTCAGATTTGCATACTTACCAAATATTCCCTCAGTGGGATATTTGTTATTTCTAGTATTTTACTTAGCACCAGTACAGAATTTCTCACTAAAATAGGTTTTTATCAGTAAGGACATTTATTTCTTGAAAAGGCATTGGATCACAGATATATATTACCTCCAATGAATTTCCACAGAAGCACAAGGGAATTTGGCTTGGAATTTCAGAGACTGAAGTTTCAAGGCAGCTCCATCATGTGCACTGGTTTAAGTTCGGGAATATCAAAACTTTCAAGGAACATTCATATAGAATTGAGAACCAGAATCTTAGAAGCCCCATGCTAAATTTTGAAAAAACTTCTGTTGCTTGAATATCTGCAAAAATGTTATTTTTTTTCTTTTTTTCCCCCAAAATTGTAGTAGGCTTGGGACCTCGTTCTCTGCTTCATTTTAAGGAAAGAAAACCCCTTATTTGTAAGACCTCTACTTCTAGACCAGGAATGGATATATTTTCTGACGCCTAAGGCATAAACTGAAATCAGAAATGTTGCTAAAATCCCTCAAACTGTACCCTGGGAGTGATGAAGCTTGCTAGATTACATAGTCCACAACACTACAGCAGTACTGTAAATTATATTATAAAGGCAAGGCACTTCCTGTAGCAAATCAACTATTTTTTTTCTTTCATATATCAGAACAAAAAGAATCTGTGAATTCTTGGGATTTATCACTTTCAAGGCAGTGACATATCTTTCAGCATCAGTGGTAGCCGGGGTTACTTTTACTTATTTCTTTTCTTTTGTGAGACTGCTAAAGATACACATACAGTGACATACTTGAGGTCTCCTAAGCCATCAGCCTGGACATGACACCAGCTCTTAGAGCTACCATTGCAGTTGATAGGATTCACAACAGAACTAATCACTGCCAGCTCATATCTGGTCAAACCCCATGGGACTTGATTTGACCGCTAATATACAGATTTTTTTCCTTAGAAAGATATTAGAAAATAAAAAAGCTGGGGACAAGTGAAATTTAAAGGAAGGCAACAGCAAGAAAAAAGTGAATTCATGAAGAAGAAAAAGTGAGAGTAAAAGAGTAGAGAGAAGAAAAAACAAGTCCCAGTGGAAAAATAAAATAGCACTGTTATAAAGTAAATCAGCTACCTGTGACTCCCTAACTGACAGGATAGTCACATCTATCCCTACAGATTGTGCCTTACTTTTAAAAAATGGAGTTGGGCTTGATTAAGTTAATTGCTCTAGGGGCCAAAATGAATGAAGGGTAGAGGTAGCTTGAGAGAACTAAAAATAAGGATTCAGTGTACTACAGCATATGTATAGAGGAAGAAAAGGGTAAGGGGAGACTCTGCAGTAGCATCTGTAAGGGATCATTCACCAAGTACTGTTAATGTGAAAGCTGCATTCTCCCTTGACTCCTTACTAAATACAAACCAAGCCTGGCAGGAATATGGTAAAGGCACTGAGCTTTGTTGTACAGTCATAGGAATCATATCATAATATGCATCAATGCATCAGTGCTGCAAGATGGTGCAAGGAAATAGGAAGAGATGGGACTTGTGAAATGGACTTCCCTTGCGTCACAAATACACTAAGGAAGCACTGTTCATCATGAAGCAGTGTTGAAGGCCTGCAGGTTCAGTGTAATCAGAATAATGTGAGCATGGCTCAAGATCTGCAGAACTCTTTAGACATACATGCCTGCACACCACACCCGTGGCACGCTGCTGGGAATTACAGGGCCTCAGGAGGCCAACTCTCTGCTTGGAGAATGGGAAGCAAACCCCTAATAATACAAGAGCTCTCCTCTCTGTGGGAGTGTCAGCTCACCAAACAGCCTCCAGAGGGAGGACCCAGGGAGATGCCCAGCCTGTCTGAACTAGGGTGCCTCTGAGCCGAGGGCCTTTCCAGAGCACGAGTCAGACTTCACAGGATGACCCATCTTCCAAAGTCCTCTGTCCCTCCTCCCTCAGAGGGAGCCCATCTTCAGACACACAATTTCTGGCTTATTTTTGGTAATCAGTATAAGGTTTATAGAACAACTAATCACAGGAGAAACCTTGCACTGAGTAATGGTAAGTTGACTCAGTTTAAATGAAACAAATCTATGAATCTAGTTTTTAATTCAAGAAGACGACTCTGGAAAATTAAGGTATTTAGTGAATGATGTCCACTGGACTGAAGAACTCAAAGCCTCATATGTGAGGCCTGGAATTTCTTTTTGAAATTTATGGACTTTCCTGTCATTCATTATTCAAACAAGGATAAAACCCTGTTACATATTATATAACTGAGAAGGGATATTAGAGGTAAGCAGAGATTCTACAGGCAACTGAATAAAAGACTGAAATTATACATATCCTGAGAGATATATACATATAGAAGGTGAGAAATTGAAAGGACAAAATACTACTATAGTGTAGCTGAGTTACATATAACAGCAAAAGTTAAGACAAATAACATATAAGCAAGGAAATATAAAGGAAAGAAAAAAGTATTCCTCATCACTGAGACTGGAGGAGAAATTAAACAATCTAATTAAAGTCCAGGTATCAATGGAATATTTTGTCCCAGTTTTCAATAAAATCAATGCTGAAGAGGTGAAGAAAATAAGGCAAAGAGAAATGAAAGCTTGCAATTGAAATTATATCCCAGACAGACGCAGAACTGAGAATTCAACCTGAAGAAGGTATGGGAAGGAGGGAAAACAACCCAAAATATCCAAAAAACTGACACAAGAAATTCTCAGTCTACTGTCTGGGATTTTTAGGGAATTGATCAAGTCAGATATTACATGAGGAAAGACCAGTAAACAAGCAAGTAATATTTAAGAAGGAAAAATTAGAATTCCATTGGTGGGGTCTTAGGAATGTGCATTGTTTATAATGCAGTTAGAAGGAAATAATAATTTCCCATGGAAGTATATTGAAAATCTCATAAATGTAATAAAAATTACCAAGAAATATTTTTTTAATTAATAGCATATTTCATCCTTGACCTTTTATTTAAAAGAAAAGTCACTTTTAATCTAAGATATAATTGATGTAGCCCATCTACTTAAATTTTGCCAGATCATTTAATCTTCCTTTACACTGGCTATAAGTTAACAGAGAAGCTGAGTTTTATCCAAAATTGTACAGTAAAAAAAAAAATGAAAACAACTAGGAGAGAGCAGCAGTTTATACTGGGGTGATACTTGTATTTTAGGGACAATATTCTTAAAGATTCTTAAAAACCTGTGCAAGATCAAATGATTGAAAGCTTTCACAAACAACAGCACAAGATGTAGGAACCCACAAATTCAGATTGGGTGCTGACATAAAACTGGAAGACACAATCACTATGGAAGAGAATTGGAGTACCACACAGTGGAAATGTTATATTGACCCTGAGGACTGAGCTAATAGAAATTCACGAATTACCTAATTAATACAACATATGGAAGCTCCCGCAATTGAAGCTTCATAACAAGAATAATTCCTATAATTTAAGAGCTCTTAGATGTTAGTGACAGCAAAGAGGAAATACAGAGTGATCATCTCAGTATTGATCAATCAGGGATTTATCTGACCCAACTTCAGATGTCTACAGTATAGATATATTTCCCTTCACTGCTCAACCCAGACTGCTTTTGCAGTCAAAGGAGACAAACAGGCACTTCCAGACATTATTGATCTGACCTTTTCAGACCTTTACTTCAGAATGAGATGAATCACTTATTTCTCTCTATTGATTATGAAAAAGGTCTAGACAAGTGCATGAGTTCGAGATGTCTACACTGTGAATAGGCTTGTAATGAACTATGTAAGTAAGGCAAATATGTGAAAGACAAATGCAATATTCAGTTATGTTAATCTAGATCATCCTCTGAAGCAAAGAATTTTTTTCTTTTACTAAACACTACAAAAATCTTTATCTGAAATATTTCGTAAAATCTCAGTAATTCACATTCCAGGAAGATTTCATAAAGAGGGGATAATGGAATGATCTGGAAAAAGGGGAGATTGTTTGAGTAGTAAAACACAGCCTAGGATGAAATATGATTGCTCTCTCCAAAGAAATGTTGATGGTGATGCCCAGCAAGGGAGGTTATGCTGCTGAAGCTAAAGCCTTTGAGTACCAATACAACTGGATAGTTCGGTTCACTCCTTTCTTTTTTTATACTCATTGTCTCCTCAGCTGCTTATTTACTTCCAGGACCTCCTTGGGAAGAAATGAAACAGTTCCCACCAAAACAGAATGTGGGAACTCTAAAGCATTCCCAGCACACATATTCCACAATCCAGAGCATGCAACATCTACTATTTCATGCCATGGAAACGCCAATCTGTGGGATGCAACACAGTCCTCACACTTTTAAATATGATGAACCAAACCACCCCCACAGATAAAAACAGTCATGTTTTAGATGTACGTGAGTACCATATGGGCTATATGGTGTGCATTGGGTTCATCTGCTCCTCTGCTCTACAGAGAACCAGCCTGGAATATCAGCCAGCCTGTGTTACTTGGGCCAGGGGACTGGAAATCATTCTGGGGGGTGGGTGTGATGAGCAACGTAGGTGGAGCTAGTGCTGTAAGTAAGTGGCTCTACCAAGGCTGCAGGAATAGCCAGGCCATGAAGAGGTTGATGAAGGAAATTATATCATTTCTAACCATCATGGGAATGAAGCTAAGGAACAGCTTTCCCATTGCTGTGAGGACAAGGAATGAACCAGCTTCAAAAAGAAGCTGATGTGTTTTGTGATGCCTCCCACAGCAGAGGATGATTTTTAGGCTAGGCCTGAGTAGTCATATCCTTGCTCACGAAACACCTATACCCTAGAAGATACTCCTTTTTTCTTACTAGCTGGTATGGCCTAACATTTTTGTGGAATTAATAAAGCACAAAATGGAGTCTGATTCACCTTTGCAATGATGTGTGGCTTTGAATCCTATTTTCCTATATACTGTGTTCCCATTCGCTAGGAAGTTTTACAGAGAGCAGTCATTTTTTTGAGTTTGTTTTTTTTTTTTTAATGTGAAGAGCAGTCTGAGAGTTTCAAAGAGTCTCAAACGCCAAGAAATCAGCCCTCACCTAATTAAGAGCTCATTTACTCCAAACAGAATTGCTACAGTGAGCTACAGACTGTTTGTGGTTTGCTCAGAAAACACCTTTTCTGATGATGCCAGATGAAATACCATACACAAGACTTTTTTCAAGCACATATACTTGGTTCTCTTTTACATATAATGAAGATAAAAGCTCTGTCTTGCACACAGATTTTCTGAATATCTAACCATATGCACTTGTCTACATCTATATATACACAGAGACACACATATATATGCTATATTAGCAGTCCATGAAAAAAATGAGTGAAAAAAACATGGTTATCTTCCTTTTTTCTTTTGGTTCCCTTTTTCATTTCCATTTCCTTTCTTCTCTGCTTTCTTAGCCATGTTTCTTGCAAGCCCACTGTAAGGAGGTACTTAAGCACACACTGAAACTATTTAGCATATAGAGAGAGCACATACTTGTGCATGAGTGCATGTCGCTAAACACACACAGCATTTCACATTTTCCAGTTCCTTAACAGCAGCCTTCCTTCCTTCCTCTCTTGCCACCATTGACATTGATCTTCACAACATGCTCCCACCAAAGCCATGTGGTGGGTTTGCAGTAGCCTGGAAGTGCATGGAGCCTTCTCTGCTCACACTGTGGCTTACTGAACATCCAGCTGGACAATTGTGAGGATCATCCAAGGCTTTGGGCTAAAATCGGTGTCAGAGCATCCCAGTGCCTTGCATTTACTGTTTGTAATGAATACTGCCTGGGATTTACCTGCAATTGTCACGGACAAGCTAGCACTAATGAAATCTGAGCTAGTGTTAAAAAGGAGAGGACTCCCTTAGTTTGTTTATCACCTCATTAGCAAAATTAATTAGCAAAAACACTTCACCATGACAATCACAAATGAATCCCCAGGCTACCTACCTGTAGATTTTGGGATGAAACCTTTCCTGGAAGGACAGTTTTCTCCAGAATCTGAAGTTAACTCAGGCACTAACCTCTTTCAGGTTTTAATTGTCTATGTGCTGACAAGGATATAAGGAAGCTTTGAAAATAAATGCAAGTGCTTGATGTATTCACTGCCTGCAGTACTTTGCAAAGCTTCTTCAGAACTGTGTATTTCAAACACAAGGATAACATTCAGCAGTATAAAGTCTTAAGGAATGATTAACTTCTAAATTTTGTACTTATAAAATAGAAAAATATTTACAATCCACTACTGAATAAACGATAGCATGATGCTAAATCCACAAAAACAGAGCAGAAATATATAGATTATGGACTCTCTGGGCACCCTGAAAAGCAAAGCATAATTGCATTAGTAAAATGAAAAGAAAATTTGAAAGTAGAGTCAAGACTCACACCGTAATACCAAACAAAAATGTGTTAATTAAATGCCAAATCAAATTGGTGCATTTTTTAACAAGATTTTAGGTCTTGCAATGATTTGCTTATTCTACTTAACAAAGGGAAAGGAGTTTCACAGCATGGGAGCTGAGAAGAGAAACACCCTAAACCCAACATCATCTATTTAACAAACAGAGCTGAGAAAAGGGTTTTTATTTGGCTAATAAATAGGTATTGTTTCCGTTAAGTACTGGTGAATGTGCATCAGAAAGAAAGAGAAAATATTTCAGTTTTACTGTCTTATTTCCAGCCCCTTGCCATTCTGTTCTGTTCCAAAAATTTTGGCAGCTGCTAAGCAGCCAGCAAATACAAGTGAGTGACGTTCCAGAGAACGGGATGACCTTGCCACCAGTAAATCCATGTGGACAGGTTGGAAGAAAGCTCATGTCTACAGGGCAAGACAGACAGATGACAGTTTTTTCCCAGGGTAAGACAACTCACTTGGTGGACACAACAGACAATCTGGCTACTGCATCTGTAATCCAGATGGTCATTAGTATTTGAGAATGGCTCACTATTACTGAGCCCAGTCTAGTTCATTTAATGTAGATGACCTTCTTTGCATCACCTCCAAACCAGACAGTCACTTTTTGCCTAGAGGACCCCCAGCTTTAAATATGATGAGCATTAAAGAATACTATTGCATGCAGACCCAGGCATTTAATATGTGCTGGTATTTGTGCTGTTTATAAAATATACATCAGGAATAATATGCTGTATTTTCAGACATACTAACACACTCCATGGCAAGTTTCCTATGTGCATAATTTGGGTTATTATGCATAACAGCGAGGGGGTTTTTGTTTTGCTTTGCTTTTTGTGAAGCCATTTGAAGTTCAGATTTTCAATAGATAAAAATGAGCAGAGTTTCTCTAAGATTATCAGCTGAAAAGCTGAATCCTAAAGTTCCACTTTAAAAAGCATGCAGAGAGCAAGCTTTCAGTGGACTGTAAGAACAAATATGAAAAGACTAGATGGAAAACAGAACCCAGTCTTTTCTTGATGTTTTGATCATTACTATTTGAAATTAAAATATGTATTATATTTTGGGCAAATAATGCACTGTTAGAAGGTTTGGGAAGGGGTTAAACTTATAATTTTTGTTGTATGTAGGTAAAGTAGAAATACAATTTGGAGACTAAAAACCTGATATATCTTTTCTTTGTTTTCCACTGATTTTACAGTTCACCTGAACACTACAAGTATTCCAGCAGATTTGAGAGTGTACCCTCAAAACACTTTCTTCATTTCTGTAAGCATTTCTGCCTGTTTTTCTCCATCACTGAAATGGGAGATTTTAAAAAGAAAAATAGTTGTAACTGGGTCAGTGTTTACAATTTACAGTGCAGACTTACCACAGAGATGTTGCAGATGATATTCATCTGAAGAATCAGGTGATACTTACAGTGTCCTACAACTGATATCCAAAAATCGAGATCCTTGTGTTTGCCACTTCTTTAAAAAGTGCCACTTCATGAATATAAGTGAAACATCATATTGTGGTTACAACTCTTGGGAAGAATATGAGTAATTTGTTTTCATTTCTTACAGATTTCCAGGATGATTTGGGACAGGTGTCATAAGATATTGAAAGATATTTTTGTGACTAAGATTTACAGTGGATTTACATAGAATTCAAGAGACCTAAACAACTAAGATGAATCTCCAAGGATGTATTTAGGCTGATTAGGAAGGTTTAAGCTTGACTTTAAGAACTGTAAAACTTCAATCATTTGGATTATATGAGACGTGAGTAAATGCCACATTATTTGCATGAGAAGGATATAAACTCTCAGTTGCCTGCCTGGCTGTGATGGCTGCTCCATTGCGGATCACTGAATGGCAGCAGTGACACACAGGCAGCTGGAATACCAAAAGAGCTCTGTTATCTGATCCTACCACACCTTTGAAAATGACACAAGGCATCATATTCAACCCAAAATCAAGCTAGTGGTAGTCTTCTCAATTTTAAACAATTGATTTTTATCCAGAAAATTCATCACACTCTCTTAAATCTACAGATTTAAATTTACTTCTGTCCCTACCCAGAATAAATCTCACCTAATTATACACTGGTCTTACTCTGTCCTTCCTGTTGAAAGTGGGCCACCATCCAAAGGCATAAAAGATTCATGGTACTGGAGAGAGGAAAAAGAAACAAAAAGGGGTTGCTGGGAAAAACCTGGAAATGAGGTGTCCTAATTTCTAATCTTCATTCTTTAAGGGATGGCAGGGATGGCAAATGTTTTTTCATCTAATAAGTCTTAGGATGCTCAAATAGTGTAGTTTGAAGTCAGAGTGCAGCTCCATATCTCAGTTACCCCTCTCTACAAAGCAAGAACACTTCCCTTCTCCTGCCTTTTATCCATCCTGACATTATATTAACTTTTTCCGAACAGGAATTTTCAAGCAAGGACAGCTCTCTGTAAAACCCATGTGGAAAGAGTTCCATGTAATGAGGCCTGTTGTATACCAAAGACACCTTTTTCTCAGCTGCAGACTCACACACCTCTCCATTTGACGCCCTAGACCAAAATCTCTCCATGTACCTGATATGTGTTCTAGAAAACAAAAGCAGAAGAAGCAAAGAGAAACCCGGGCTGCCGTCACCTCGTGTGTCCATAGCCCTGTTCCCAGCAAAGCCGTGCCACGCCGCAGCACAGCTGCCACCCCCAGCGTCAGCTGGGCTCATTGTCAGGCAGGGATGCCCCGGGAGGCACAGCTGATGTTTGTGTCCTGCACAGATGGGCGCTCCCCTCCTGCCCTGGTGTTCGCTGAGTCCCGAGCAGAGGCTGCTGCGGGGTGGAGCTGAACCATCTTGTCCCCCAGCCATCCTTGTCCTCCACCATCCCTCTCCAGTGCCCTTCAGCTGGGGAGCTCTGCTGCCTTTCTCCATTGGACACTGGCACTAGGGTGACCTCTGCAGCCTTGAATTCCTTTGCAGCAGACACCAAAGCCCCTTTTACATTCTTACAAGGTCAGTTCAGAAACCAGCAGCAGCAAGATAAGGACATTCCCCAGCTGTCAGTTACATATAACAAAAAAAAAAACAAACACCACAACTGTTATAAAAATGAGAGAACTCCAACACCGATAGATTTCCTTTCACTTCCCTTGACTCCTGTCAGCATTTCTGGAGTTTCAAGAGGGGGAGCTAGTTAGCTAACAGAGTTCAGGCTGTTTGAGAAACTTCCTTTGGCAGCAGCCCACAGCTTTCAGATTTTAAGCGAAGCAGAATGAAAACGGAGTTCACAGCTTCAGCTCATCCCCAAGAAGCACTTTGTACAGCATTGCTGCTCCTGCTTTCCCCATAAACCTAACTGATTATTGAAGATATCACATAGACACAGCATGAAAGCTGATTATGTCTTGACAAGCGAAAAAACATAAACAGAATTTTTAATCATGAGACACACAAATGAGCTTCTAAAAAGCTTACAAATGTATAATATACAGATCTAAATAACCAGGGGAATATAACCTTACATACAGAATGACCTGTGACTGAAATTTTTGCATCAAAGACACAGTACAGAATTTTTGCGTTTTAACACAGTACAGAATTTCCCATAAGAAATGTCAGGGAAGGAAAGTCACTCATATCTATTCAGAAAAGAACTTTTCTTCTAGCAAAATGAAAGACCTTCATTAGTCCTTAAGAAACATGGAGGAGTCCTGGTCCTTTGCAGAATCTTGTACCAGTTAGCTCATTATGTGGAACAGCAAGTAACTTTTACAGCCCTTGCTGTCTCTGAGTTTTCATAACAAAGCTCAAACATAGTCCCTTTGTGTGGTTTATCTATCTCTCCGTTTGCTATTCTCCTTCCTTAGTTATGCACTCCCCACCCACGCTCACACCTGTGTGCTCTCTGCCTCTGGAGGTGCTGTCGGTGGCACAGCCCTGGCTGCTGCTCCCTGGGCAGCACTCACACCAGTGAGCAGCACCGGCCAAGGGCTGCTGGAACCCCTGGAAGAGCTTGCTACCAGATAGCACGCAAGGTTTGGTGCAAGATCACACTTCTACTGCGCCTTTTCTTTATTTTTTTTTTCTTAGATATACTCTTTTAATTGAAAACAATGTGGCAAAAATTGTTACTTCAATGGCTGGAAGCCTCTAGCAGGCTGCAAGTGTTATGCTGTGTTTGCCCCGTCCAACTCTATCGAGCCAGGCAGTTCAAATGGCAAAAGACTTCTATAAACCCTTTTTTCCCACCAAGGTCTCATTCTAAACATTTAGGCCTGGCAACATTGGAGATATAAAACGCTCATGCTGTGCTCTGAAAGTCACATATAGCAACTCTTGTTCTAAATTCATGTTTATTTCTTGTTCTTGCTACAAAGCAATACCATGACAGGTCAGGTCCCACTACATGTAACTGTTGCCATATATTGATCCCATTCTCCTACGTTCCATTTCTGACTCTAGCTTTTCTAAACACTGTTTCATGGCCAAAATCTTTTGCTGTGCTGAGGCACATAGCAAATCACATTACTGTTGTCAATGTCCCTCCACAATTCTGCAACCCACAACTGATACATTAACTCTTGTCTTTTGTGATACTATTTTCTGTGAGGAGACTAATGTTTTGTTCAATGGGAAAACTGATGGTATTTATATGTGTCTCTTGGTGAGAAGGAAATGTTGAAATCAGTGGAATTATTTTCACTGATTTCTTTCAAGTCTTGACTTGGAATGATAAGTCTATTAGGGATTATAGGGAAAGTCACAGAAAACTGTGATATAATACTCTGGAAACACAAACTCATTTTTCTTTTAGTGCCTGCCTTATTTTATGTTTTCCTTTCCTTTTTATATTTTGAGCCTTATGATATAACTTTCTGCTGTACACATCAGCTGCTTTACATGTCAACCTTCCTCACTTAGACACATGTCAAGAGAAAGTAAGAGCTGATTGTTACTTAACAAATAATATTTTTATATGTTTCCCAACAAATTCCACTTCTGAGATACTAAGGTGTAAGCAAAGTTGATCAGTTCAGAACAATCTGGCCAAGGCTGGCCACTGTAGTCATGGAGCACCTTTGGGACTCTCAACTGAAAGCATGAAAGATGAAGAAGCTTAGTAGTTAATTTGCAAATTTTAGTCACTAGGGAAACATTCTAATAATAGGAAAGGTGGGGTAGTATATGACACCTCTGTAAACAACAGTAAAGCAAGAGTAATTTAAATAAATAACACAGCAAAATAAATATTATTCATTTTTAAAGTATTTCACCTTTTGCATTTTATTCTTGGAGACATAGAATTAATTTTTGTGTTCATTCAAGGTACTCAGTGATCAGTGTCTATTAAGGTAATCATGGTTTGTTGCAGACTTGGAAGATGTAAAATCACTGATGCAATTTTATTTGGTCATAATGCTTAAGCATGAGAGTGCTTGGCTCTCCCAGTGGGCTGAACAGTCCTGCTGTCCTGTCTGTGAATGCAATGCACGGTTGTATCGCTGCCCTTGGGCACTTGTGATGTGTTGGGGAAGAGGCAGGGAGGGCTCTGCCTTCACCTGGCAGACACCTACCAGTGGTATTGTATTGGCAACCTTTTCAAGGGCACCACAGGTGCAGAACCAGCGTCACTGGACAAGACCAGAGCCAAAAGGGAAGCATGTATCAACTGAATATTTGCAGATTACATTGCAAGTAGGTATAATGAATTTAATCCTTTTTCCATAGCAAATTGCATCACTATGGTTGCACACCATGGCACACAGTTAAGAAGCAAACTCTCCCTGAGCCCTTTATGAGTTTAAAATAGAGAAGCAATCTGAATCACTATTGTCTAAACTTTTTCTGAACTAGAATTTAATATTGCTCTTTCAAACATCAAGTTACAGGATTGAAACCAATGTGTTATTTCCTTTGCTGTTAAGAGTTTCCTACTTTGGGAAAATAAGGCTCTCAATTTCAGCTGAATGGTTTCTTTCAAGATATAAGATAAGGCCCATCAAATCACATTGTTTTATAATTATTTGATAGTATTTTCTGCTTTGATGGAGGTCCTTGAAATATGAAGCTAGCTGGCTTCATGGGAGTGGGAGTAGAAACACAGCTCATCGTGCATTGTTGCTATGGATGAAGACGAGAAGTCTCTATTTTCTGCAAAAGGGCACAGTCCCTGTTCAGAATATGAAACTTCAAATTAATTAGTTTGGTACTCAGAAGATAAAAATGTTTCAATTCTTTGGTATGGGAGAGGCATCTGAGTATCTGCTCCCAAGCCTTTCCTTCCTGTGCCTCAAATCCTTGTTCTTGCCCAATGTAGTAGTCACTGACAGGGCAAGAGAAGAGTGGTGTCCTTTGTTCACAGTGTGGTGTTTCAAGGTCATGTCAGCCCTGGTTTCAGCAAATTAAACTGATGAACAAGCAGGGGAAGCAAAAACATGACTTGTAGAAAGGAATAAACTTTCGGATGGTTCTGTCTCTATCTTGCTACACCGAGTGATTCCTGAATTGGAAGTCTGCATGGTAGTAGCATGGGGAAAAGTGGGGGTTGACAATAAAATAAAGAAGAGGGGCATCTCATCACCCAGTAAGAGCTGTTTGGAGTCATGAAGAGAAGGCTGCAGTCCCCACTCTAGTGGTTTCCCCTAGGACACAGTGCTGCAGGGTGATTTACTACCCCATTCCTCACTTCTGCAGTACTTGCCACAGTCAAAGAACAGATACCATAGCACATAGTCCACTGAAAATGATTCACTTCAGCAATTCCTAAATACTTTTTCTATCTTGTCTCTGGTTAAAGTTATCTTTTACCACCACAATATCATTTTCTTCTGTGATAAAAATACAAAGCTTAGTAGCAGCATTTAAAACTTGTCAACAGAATCTTTACTTCTTTATAGAGAATTTTGTAGCTCTTTTGTTTTCTTCCTTTTTATTTAGAGTCCATGGCTTTTACAATTATATCAGAATGGGGCCATCATCTGAACAGCAGTGGACTTCCTAGCTGAAGCCTATGAGCTTTGTGGGACTTGTTTATCAGGCTTGTGAATTCTGGCAAAGAGACAGCTGTAGAGTTTCAATTAAATTAACAGATTTGCACAGAGCCCTAACACCTGACCTGAACTGTTCAGTAGTAGGAAAATTACTGCATTCCTTTTTTAATTCCTTATTTTCTCGGTCTTAATAGAAGCAGGTAAATACAACTGCTTTTAAACTCATAGGCTACATTCCATCCTCCCACACCAGTCATAAGATTGGGCAGTTCAAAGTTCTACATAGCAGTGTGCTTGATCATAGAGGAGACATCTACAACATCCAGTCTAGGAAATTCAACTGATTTGTGGTGGAACCCAAATACCAGGGAGTTAGCTATCGTATGTCTAGATATCCAAACTTCTCTGTTCACATGTTTATGCTTCTGACAACCACCTTCTGGCCTCTAGGAGCTGGGAATTTGTCAGAATATCATGCCACTTAACTGTTTCACCCAGGGACCATCTTTGTATGCCAAATGTCTCTATGCAGAACAGGGTTGGTTTCTTTAACTCCGGGATTTCTGCTACTCCAGATGAGTCATGATCCACCACAATCTTAATTATCTCATTTACATATTTCCTCTATGCTTGTCTAGCCATTGCCTGTTAAAGAGATGGCTGAATACCCCAAATAAGTTAAAAACATCCTGGCATTTTGCAGAGTCCTTCACACTGCATGGATCCTAACAAAAGCACTCTATAGGATCAAATCATTCTTTGTGTTTCAAGCTGAGCAATCATAAAGAGGGTTTGGGGAATCAGAGTCACAAAATCATCAAGTTTGAAAGAGACCTTCAAGATCATCCAGTCCAACCATCAACTCAGCACCATCATAATCACCCCTAAACCATATCCCCAAGTGCCACATCAGACACTTTTAAAAACTTCCAGAGGTGGGGATTTCATGACGTCCCTGGAAAACTTATTCTAATTCCTGACCATTCTTTCATTGATTATTTTTGATATCTAATACTAACCTCTCTGGGTGCAATGTGAGGCCATTTCATCTCATTCTGTGGCTTGAGATATAGCAGAAGAGAGCAACCCTCCACCTGGCTATAATCTCCTTTCAGGCAATGAGGTCCACCCTGCGCCTCGTCTTCTCCAGACAAAACACCCCCAGTTCCCTCAGCTGNACCCCTAAACCATATCCCCAAGTGCCACATCAGACACTTTTAAAAACTTCCAGAGGTGGGGATTTCATGACATCCCTGGAAAACTTATTCTAATTCCTGACCATTCTTTCATTGATTTTTTTTGATATCTAATACTAACCTCTCTGGGTGCAATGTGAGGCCATTTCATCTCATTCTGTGGCTTGAGATATAGCAGAAGAGAGCAACCCTCCACCTGGCTATAATCTCCTTTCAGGCAATGAGGTCCACCCTGCGCCTCGTCTTCTCCAGACAAAACACCCCCAGTTCCCTCAGCTGTTCCCCATAAGACATGTTTTCTAGGCTGTTTATCAGCTTCATTGACCATCCTTGGACAGGCTCCAGTACCTCAATGTCTTTTTTGATATGATGGGGAAAGCCATCCCCTCAGATGACACTGCCATGGATACTGCAAGACCAATAGTCAGTCCCATGGCACCTCCTGTGATGGTGTATGAAAGGCAGCTGTCTGTCAAGGAAATGCCTTCTGGAGCGTGTTTGTAGGTACAGGACCACATTTCCAGCTGCCTGGTGGCATTGTGCTAATTGCCAACTGGCTGTTGCACTATGTACACAAAAGGTGTCTTGTGACTGTCTGTCAGTGATGTCACTACTACGTCAATAATCTTCAGTAAATACACAAAGTTTGACTTTTATCCTTTCCCTTACAATTTCCATTACATAATACCTAAGAGACTCTCCAGGCATTGCATTTCTAAGGTGATTAGTGCATTTCTTGAGCAGCTAATGTCACTTGGCTTCTGGCTCTGGGCCTCAAAGCTCCACAACTAGTACAAGTGTTAACCCTCCAAATAACACTGCTTGTTGTGCCTGCTGCCTAATCAAACTTCTTCATAAATTCCTTCCATGTAAATTGCTTTAGTGTCCCTCTAAACCCAGAAAAATATTTAGAATAATTGCCAAAAAAGTATTTTCCCCCTCTTATCTCCTGGGAAGAGAAGAACATGGGAAGCCTCCAAGTCAAAGTTAGTTTTGCTGAGAATTCACAATTAAAATCTTAAGTCTTCTCTGTGTGAAAAAAATACTTATTTTCTTTCTCATAGAGTGGGATTAAATCGAGCATGTTTACTATGTCTCCTTACAGACTCTACAAGCAGATCAGAATCTGGAGCAGTAATAGTAAAACCTCAGAATGAAATAATGCATTCACTATCTGAAGTGCTGGATGAGTCTCTGCGGTAGCAGAAAACGACATATTCCAATTCACCTACTGCCAAAAATATGTACATAAAGACAATGGGACCAGCATGCTGCTTCAGCTCAGTTATAGGAAAAAGATCTGCAGTTTCCTCACTATCACAGCCACCTCTCTGCCCTGTCTTATTGCTCCAGCAAGCCTTGGGTTTGCTGTGAGTTTTCTTGTAAAAGGTGACAGGGCGAGAGATGTGATATGAGATCCATGCTGCCTGACTTTCTGGGATGCAGAGGTCTTACTGTCACTGGTAGGAGAGATAAAGGAAAACACAATGCCTCATAACACCTCAGGTCTTTGAAAAATGGATTTGAATGTATTATAGTACAAGAAGGCAGCTGGGGAATTTATTAACCATGATTTTAGAAAATTGAAACTCTGCTTTATAAAGGGATTTTTTTGTTTTGTTTTGTTTTTGAAGGATAAGTCAGATGTGAGTTCAGTGCTCACTGATTGGATTTCCATTTTGAACTAACAGCACAAACCCATGTCGTAGAAAAAATATTTTTCTCATTCTCCTACCAGATATCTGCTAGCTCCTGTACTTGAAATTTGAGCCTAGAGAATACAAAGACTTTAGATGCAGATGAAGATAAATGAGCATTGACCTTGAAAGATTCTTCTGTAAGATATGTTCTAAAACATATTCTGAAACATCTTTTTCCCATTTTTAAATTTGATTCCAGCAGTTTTTGGGTGGCAGTCTATTTTGCACAGTATGCCTTTCACAATGAGATGTACATTTCAGTATTTGAACAATATGAATGTTTTAGAACTACAATCAACCAAGCCAACTGACATTTTGTGAGATAAAACTGTGTTGTTTTAACAAAGAAAGAGAAGCTGAATACTTTTACATTCTCACTGGTAACTTCGCAGGGTTCTGGTTTTCTTCAAACTCCTACAAAACAGCACCATGTAGGATGCAATGCCATTGATTTTAATAAATGGGATTACATGTATGTATTATATTTGGTAGCAAAGGCTCAAAGGATTATGACAGAACCCATGCCAGATAACTCTAAGATGGACCCACCACTGGCCAAGGCTGAGCCCATCAGCAACAGAGGTGGACCCTCAGTGATAATGTAGTCAAGAAGGGGGAAAAGGGTGCACAGCAAGAGCCAGATAAGAGAAGTGAGAATACATGAGAGGAACAACCCTGCAGACCCTAAGGGCAGTGGAGGAGGAGGAGCTGCTCCAGTGCAGGAGCAGAGATTCCCCTGCAGCCCCTGGTGCAGCCCGGGGCGAGGCAGCTGTGCCCCTGCAGCCCAGGGAGGTCCATGTGGAGCAGAGATCCACCTGCAGCCCACACCAGAGCAGAGGGCTGCCCAAAGGAGGCTGTGACCCTGTCGGAATCCCACATTGGAGCAGTCGGTCCCTGGCAGCACGTGTGGCCCCAAGGAGAGAGGAGCCCTCTCTGAAGCAGGTTTGGTGACAGGACCTCTGGCCTCACAGGGGACCCACACTGGAGCAGCCTGTTCCTGGAGGGCTGCACCCCACGGAAAGGGATCCACTTTGGAGCAGTTCATGAACTGCAGCCTGTGGGAAGGACTCACACTGGAGATGTTCATGGAGGACTGACTCCTCTGGAAGGGACTCCAGGCTAGAGCAGGGAATGAGTGTGTGGAGTGCTGTCACTTAGGAGGAAGGAGTGGAAGAAACGTGTGATGAACTGATGGCAGTCCCCATTCCCCATCCCTCTGTGCCATTAGAGGGAAGGGGACAGAGAAAATGGGAGTGAAGTTGAGCCCAGGAATAAAGGTGGTGTCAGGGGAACATGTTCTAAGATTTGGGTCTATTTCTCATTACTCTTCTCTGATTTGATTGGCAAGAAATTAAACTAATTTCTCCAAGAGGATTCTGTTTTGCTCTTGATTGTCCCTGGTGAGTGATCTCTCCTTGCCCTTATCTCAACCCATGAGCCTTTCATTATACTTTCTCTCCTCTGCCCAGCTGAGGAGGGCAGTGATAAAGAAGCTTTGGTGGGCGCCTGGCATCCAGTCAGAGACAACCAACAGAAGTTTCTTGGTCAATCATATTAAAATAATTGTTCATTTGTATTTTATTTCCTTAATGCACTATTTAAAAATTTTATTATGTTCCAAGATAGTTCTAAGATAAACCAATTTAAGATAATGAACCTAATTCTTCCTTTTGTTTAACGCTGCTTAATGCTACTCTGCTAGAGATAATAACATTTTGTAGGTGACAGCTACTAACTTCACAGGCACAGGGATTTGAAACAAAAAGAGCCTTCCCATTGCTAGCTGCTGGTGTTGTTCCTCTTCTGCCCTTCCCTCAAAGTTTTGCCTTGCAGATCTCCTTTGCAATGTGCTTCAGGAGCACAGTATTTCATTGGCATGTTTATCGCTCTCTATTCTGTATTGGATTTTCTTTGGTTCTGTGCAAGTGAGTATTAGATGCAGAGGCCATCCTAATACCCTGGCAGGCATGAAGTATGCCATGTTACAGACAATTGAAATATTTGGATAGCTAGAATGCACTCACCTAAAAACAGTAAAGTCCCACCTGGCTGAAATGTTACTCCTGCCCAAGGAATGATGGAAGGTTCGGCTGGTCAAAAAATTCGGATCAAACATTGTTTTCTTTCTTTTAAACTTCCAACATCTCTTGGAAATAGTGAGCTTCAATGAAATTCTGGTTGCCCTGCATCTCCTGTATCACTGCTACTTTCTGTGCAGACTTACTCTATTAACAGAGAAGCCCAAACTTTCCCTGACCCAGAATATCAAGGCAAGCATGCAGACAAGCTGCCTTTAACATAGATTGTTCAGGGCTTCCTAAAGTTTACCAGGCCTGCAAGTCACATGAGATCCAAAGTCCTAAAGGTCAGATAGCAAAGGTAATCTTGGTGTCAATTATGTCAATTATACCAATTTCCTATCTGCTCACTAGGCAGACTCACTCTTCAAGGGTTTCTGTGTCAGTCGGCCAGGAAAATGCAAATGTTTCATTTTTTCCCTTCCCCTTTTTTCTTTGTCAGCTCTATTACAGACAAAAAGCAAGCAAGATTCATTCTTGGTGGAAAATCTAATGATCACAACATGCTATGTTATGATAAAGAAATTAGCCTTGCTGGCCTAGTTTAGTTCATTTACTTTATGCTTTCTTCCAATTTGCTTATTTACTGCAAATTAATGTATAATCCAAACATCCTTCAATCTCTGTAATAGTCTGTGCTGATAAACTGAGACATAAGATGTTTTCTACATAACAGCTAAAATAATGCAACTTTAAGTAGCAGTTCACTGGTAAAAGTAATTCTCAGATCTGGTACAACTCGTTGCAGGAACTGCCAACACAATTTGCATAGAAATAGAAAGCTTTATGTGTCCCCCATAATCCCAGTAATACACACCTCAGCAGAGGTTTTTGGGGAACCTGGAGGAGTTTTTTCCATATACATCACGCTCTTGTATTTACACAGACTGGTTTCCTTATCAAACAACATTGATCAATGTGTGTAATCAGAGTGATTCCTCATGGTTTAGCTGAGGCAGTGCTAGCCTATTTTATTACTTGACTTATTTTTTTCTCAGCTGACAGGAGTACTATATAGGCTGCAAAAAACAGGGGACAAATGTTAACTTCATGTGACATGTAACAAACAGAAAAGAACAAATCAGGGCAGAAGGAGAGATATGGGACATATTTCTGCCATGTCCATAAGAGCAGATGGCAGCTCCATATCACTGAAACATTCTACTACGTTTATTTCAAGATTTCACAGCAGCTTCTGAACTATACTAAGCTGATCCTATATTTTTTACAGCTAAGCTTTCAGAATTCATTTTGAAAATCAGATACAGGCATGGTAATGTACTGCCTTGAAAGCACTTTACATAACTGCTTCAGTAATTTAGTAGGTAACTAAAGTGATATTCACAGTGACTCAAAGCAGCTAACAAGGAATCCATTTAGAATACCATCTTTCCAGTTTCACAGGCATCCATGGAGCTATAAAAAATCTGTACTGTAATATGCTTGTCAGGTGACTAATGACCAGAATTAATTTGTTTTCACATCCCAAGATTCCTTTTCTGTTTTATCAACATTTAATTAAGACCATTCAAACCCCTTTGTAGAGTGCAAGTAGCTCCACAAATCCAACTACTATAAAGACTGTGAAAACAAGTAATAACGAATCTGGATGTACAGCAGTATTTGCCACAGAGATGAGATCTGCTCTTGATCTGAGCTTCCAGTTTTAGGTTTATCTCTGCAAACAGCAACACTTTTCAGGATAGACTTGAAGCATAGGTGAATTATCTTGTTCAGGGATATGGTCAAACATAAAATGATTGCTAGCATGTCCGGTCTTGTTTTCTGTTGTCAATTTCAAAAGTTTTTTGGGTTTTGTTTTTTTGGGGTTTATTTTTAATTTCTTTAGAGGAAACAATTTCACTTTAAAAAGAGTGAGAATAATAAACTGATTAGGTAGTAAAGGTCTCCTGGTTCCATTCAATAACCATCCACACTATGAGGCTTACAGTGTGGTGCAAACATTGCAGCAAAAGGTTTCTGTGCAACTTTGTCTCAGCAGTAGCACGTGGGAAGGTAAATTTGCCCTGCCTCCAGAAAACAATTTGATATGCCAGTTTTCATTTTCACACTGCTATTGTACTTGCACCTATATTACCATCCATACTCCAGCAACATGTTCTGATCCCAATGAGGATCCTATTGTCTCAATAATGTAGAGACATGGCCTTTGTTCCATTGATTTTCTGATGGAGTGATCTAAACAGAAATCATTTTCAAGAGCACCTGTGTTAGAATAAAGATCCTTTTCCAGAATGTCAGCTGTAATGAATAGATTCAAATGACGACCTAATACTTAGAGAATACACCAGTTCAAAAAGCTGTATTTGCTGGCGTGCCATTAACATACAATACCAGCTTTGTACAACAGCATTAAAATTACCAACTTGTCAAGTATTCATCCAGTCAGATATTCACTTTTTACGTTCCTTTCTGTACTCTCAGTATTATGGGAAATGAGGGAGGTAAGCTCCAAATCACATATGCATTTCTTAGGATGTTCCCCAAGGAGGACAAATTGAGTATCATCACCTTAAGTTCATAAAGAGGGATTTAAGGCAAATACAGATTAAATCAGTTCTCAAAGTTCAAGCAGAATATTTGCAGCACAGATGGGATTTCACCCGAATTTCTTGAGTTCTCATCCAAAATATCATCTCTCCATTTTCTTTAATGATTTCATGTCTGGATTAAAAGCTTTATTAAACAAAAGTTTTTGTCTATTTAGTCACATGATAACACTCTGGAACCTTCTGCTCACAGCTTTAGAAAAAAAACCTTATAAATTGGATGCCTTTTTTTACATAATACAGGAAGTTATATGATTTAATTCAGGCAGTTACAGCCAACGTTTCTCTCATGAGATATTTACATCGGGTTTGTCTTGCACACATTGTTATAGCTCTGTACAAATATGCTTCCTACCAGCAATGATGTAAAGTGTTAAAAGATGCCAAGTTATTGCTTAAAATGTTGCACCAATTTCCAACATTTGTTCCCTGGAGATAGGGAAAAGTCTGGCATTACATATCACTGTCTTCTAAATATGAACATCTTGAACAAACAATTCCAGGGAAGTGCAGTGACTGTTGTGATGTCTGTAAAGATATTATTTCAGCAGAGTAGCAATAGGAGCTCCAACTCCACAGATTAGGGTTTTATCAACCCTGTAAAGGTGAATACAAAGAAACTGAACAAACAGGGGTTTGTTTTGAAGTACTCTGCAAGTCACTGGAAGTCAAGTGAAGTAATGATGTTCCAAAACTGACTCAAAAAAGTTGAGTAATTTACAGTTTCTTGTCAAATTGGCAATTTCATATCTTCTCTAAGGAAGAACACAGTAATTTCTTCTGAATTCTAATAAAAAAAAAAATACTACTTAACGATGTAATACACTTTACATTGCTAAAACTAAGTAGCGTAAAAGTGGAAGAGTGCAATCTGACTTATAATCTTTAGATAATTAGCTATTTTTTAGCCATCTAATGAAACAACACAAAGAAAAATTGTGGCAAAAATCTGGCCATTTACACAAAATGTGGGGTTTAATGTTGATCTGAATTTTATTTATGTTGCTTAATTTCTGCTTTTGCCTAAGGAAACAGAAAAACCAAACAATAAACCCCATATCTCAAAAAAAGAAAGTCATTAAAAACAAGAAGAATAAGTCTTCCTCGTCACAGGCAATTTGGCCTCAAAAGAAATTGTAACAATTAACATAAAGGGTATCATCTTCAAATAAAATAGACATATCAGTTTTCCAAAAGGCTTGGCCTACACAGACAATTGTTAACAGCTAAAAATAATCATATTTTAAACAAGAAAACTTTTTTTAAAAAGTTCAAGTACCTCACTGAGTTAATGGAAGTTATCTTTTTTATTTTTTCCACTATTTCCCATTAAACTTTTAGTGATCTCTAACTTAGGAACTATTTGTTGAATTGCTTTCAAACACCACAGAAACATTTACCTTTAGATTTTAGCAAGAGAAAAATCTTGTAATTTGCAAACAAAACATATTTTGCCAGCCTAAATTAAAGGATGAGGATGGGTAAAATAAAATTTTTCTAATGTTGTTTTGATGCAGACCTTAAAATTGGTCAGTTTTTTCCTCCTTCATGACCTACAGAAAAACCTGTCAGAGCTCTCTTGGCAAATGTGGCGGTCTCTGTGATTCAGCTATGTGACAATGATGGCATTTCTGCATTTCCTTTGTACCTTTTGATTAATTTATTATCTTACTAAGGCAGACCATATAGGGCCCATTTTTGATTGCTAATAATTATTTATCATAGCCTACCAAATAATTTGAAGAAAAATTGTATCTGTCACAGTAATATCTACACTTCTGTCAATTGCAGATAGCACTTAAACAGAAATATTTTCTCTCCCAAATATCATATCTAATATTCCCTCGATTTCTTTCAAAACTCGTGCATTATCCCACTCCTGAAACATAAATGCAATGCAAGGGGAATACAAAACTGATTAAGAGGTGCCTTGAGCTGTTCCCTGCAGAGTTCTGTGGGCACGTGTAGGCTCTGCCATTTTACTTGTCCCTCTGTGTCCTCCAGCCTGGCCACTGTCCCAGGCTGGGCTGCTACAGGGCAGGACTTCCTTGGTGCACGCTCTGCTCGCTCAAAGCCCTCCTCAAACCCCTGCAGTCAGCTCACACAGACCAACACAGAACAACTTGCTTGTGCCAGGATAACTAGAGCTCGGTTTCACTCTAGCAGATGCTGAATTTAGCCAGTTAGGGCTTCTGGAATTTGGGATAGTTTTGATCCACAGGCTGTGATATAAACACAGGACCTTAATCATTGACCTGGACACGGAGCTGCTACTTTAAGACAAGAGCAATGCTATTATTACAAGAATGAATAAAAGACATGAGTAATAAAACCATGGAGACATCATGATTTTCCCACAGTGAATTTTGTGACTTCTCTTTATGGGATTGTGCAGAGGAGTAAGAGATGAAATCACAACATTTTAACGTTTTGTGTTCTTAATGTTCCAACATTAAGTACAGGGGCACAGATACAGCAGAAACACCACTGAGATTGGCACAGTTCACAGGTCAGTTTGTGCTTCAGTTAAGCATCAATAGAAATGTGCCATAAGCATCTTTTGATTGATTAAAACTTCATAGCTAGAAGTTTTTCTAGTTACAAATACTTCTTATTTTCAAAAATTTAACTTTAAACTGAAATTTTTTGCATCAATTCTACTTCACTTCTCCAATATCCCTGTGCAGAAACTTATTACTGCTGGGGCTATCGATCAGTGATTTCTTTGTAAGTTCACACATTTGAAAAGAACTTTTTTATAGCATAGCAGAACACATAAAATTATATGACATGGAAAGCAACCAGGAGTAATGGTAGCAGCTTTGATGTCTTTTTCCAGACAGGTGTTTCTTCTCTATGAGGTAGACTTGCAGGTTTTGATGGTGTTTAGTACTAAGATCAATCTGCTTCCCAAGGGTTAGAGCTAACAAGGAAGCAGTTACCAAGGGGAAGGTGTGATGCTGTCTGTCTGTCTGTCTGTCTGCATGCTGCCTGGGGGCCTCTGCAGCAGAAGGAGTCCAGCAGTGCTTGTGGCTTTCAGAGGGGTGGGCTGAGGTAGCCCCAGAGCAGCTTCCCAGGGCTCCTGGCGGGGGAAGTGGCGAGATATCAGGACAAGATATCCTGTTGTCAGCACAGCAATAGCTCACAACTGCAGCTCTTGTTGAAGAGCACTGCTGAATTGCTGAAAACTAAGCATTTTGCTTGCCCTGGCAAAAAGTCAATGAGTGAAAGTAAAACTGCACACACCCCCCCTTCTATTGTCCTGTTTGGAAATCTTCCATTGCTTAACAACCCTTTTCAATGAAAGGTAAGAAATGATGAAAATAATATCCTTATCTGAGGATTTGATAACACTCCTTTATACCTCAGCTCGAAATATCTACTGCAAAAATCCAGGTGAAAATTTCTTTTGTGAGATCTTTAGTTCTGCAGTCATTATCACAATAGCTTTCAGCCCACCCACCTGGAATTCCTGAAAGAACTACCAGTATTTTATGCTGAAAGTCCTTTCTACAGAGATCATTATAACTTACATATTAATGAACTAATTTAATAGAATTATTCTACACAGTAAGTCATACCACAGCTAACAGTCATATCAAAAGGGCTAACTTCTGTGTCTCTGATTATTTTGCAAAATCCTTAATCTGTGCCTGACAGATTCACTGTAATTTTGCTTCTCCGGGGAAACCTTTATCTCCTGTACAAGTTCAGACTCCCCATTTTCATTATCTGTACAATGTGTTGACATATGATATAACCAGCAACCGCACAGAATAGCAGCCCTGAATGGCGGGAGAACGTCTCCCTGTTTATATTACATGAAGGCTGATTTGATGGGCTGCAGCAATTGCCTCTGAGAGCAGACATAAGAGCAGCCTGACTCTTTCAAGTTGACACTTTGCAAATACCACGCAGGGCTTGCCTCGGCTGCATGCTTTGTATCAGTTGCACCAGGAGATACAGTAAATGTCACTCCCTAAAACTGCACATTACTAAATTAGTCCTGGTGTCAATTGTTATCTGGCAGCGGTCAGTTGCCAAGCCAGCATTGCATTTCCAAGGACTCGCTGTTTTACAGTGAAAAAGCCCAGGCCCCAGAGGCCGGAGCCGCTACAGGCGCGGCGGCTGGAACACGTGGGGGCTGCCAAGCGGCACCATTTCCTCTTGTGCTGCCTAAAAAGGCAACTCGTGTCATTCCCTGGTGCCTGCTTACAAACAGAGAGCCAAATTTGTCCCTCTGTTGTACTCTTCTATAAGCACCACTGAGTGTAACCAGTGGCAGAACCTGGCCCGAAGGGCACAACTGCAAAAGCAAATACAGCGTGACACAGCCCAGACAGAAGACATACTTTTCCTGATGAGGAGATTTACTGTGAAGTGCTAAAGGCCCACCTCTGTTCCCTAAAGAACAAAGTGTGTTCAGACTTAGGGGCTTCTTATTCTTCTGCACTTCAACGGTTGCAGAAAATAAACTTGTCTAGGAGACATACACAAAAGCCTGGCTTATTTTATATTTCATGTATACAATATTTTCTTAAGGAGGTCATAGAACAAATATCACTGTCCATCTTTGAATGTTGTTTTCATAACATTTCCTTTCTGATCATTAAAAACAGTCCATACAACCAGAAAAGCAAAAAAAGTACTGCTTCAAATGATTAATCTCTCTAGAGAAAATTTCTGTTTATGTTTTATTAAATTAAAATTAGTTCAGAGTTACATATAATTTATTTGTCTCCATGTTGAAACTTACCTTCTTCACCACATCAAATTTCTCCCACATTATGGTTAACTATGGCTTCAACTTAACGACCAAAGTTAACTGATTTACAAGACAACTTCAGAAGTCTTGTCCTCATGCCATGTCTTCATTAAACATTTTTATAAGAATGTAGAAATAGTCACAGACAAAGATTCAGGCCTCTCACCTTCAGCATTGTGTAAAATACCTCTTATAGACCAGCATAGGATAATCTTTTTCCTTTATTAGGTCTCAGTCTTTATACTTGCAATTAGGATAAAGCCCTCAGCTATGAAGTTTAGAGATTTGTAAAGATATATTCAAACCCTATCTTTAGTGGTGGGAGTGGGGAGTTGTGTTTTCTGTAAAAGCCCTAGCCTTGGAAAAGAATCTTAGAGATGACTTAGCAGCCAAATAGGAAATCACAGATGTATAATTTCACTCTCTCTGATTTAGACAAAAGATATTGGGTCTTAGAAATTCAAAGCCTCTCTTTAGCCACAGATCCTGTTCTGATCTCCTCTCCCAGTCTCCCCATTCCCATATACCCTTAACACCTGTTTCACACAGTGGAGCTGTCAGTAGTGTGCACAGATCTTCATATTCAGATCTGGCTTGTGGGTCTGGGCCTCATATGGTTGCAAAATAGACCTACACTATAATTCATATTCATTTTCCTGCCACAGCAAAGAGGAGTAAAAGGCTGGACAAGGAGCAAATTCACTGGACTGGGAGAGTGGACCATGTGGTTGTGATACTTGACACAGAATAACGAGGGCAACTTCAGAGCAGCGCATTCTCACATTCCACCTGGATGCTGCAGGCAGCTGGCTCTACACTCCTGGAAAATAATTGCCCTTCTGGAGGGGTTTATTGTTTGCTTGGTGTCCAGAAAAGACAACAAAGACATAAATGCTCTTTCTCTTTTATCTGGTGTAAATCTCAGTTTCTTGATCTTAAATGAGATGCTCTAAACATACATGAGTGCAACTGAGTCAATGCAATGAAGGGAAAATATCCCACAGGTTGGTAACTTTTCTTCAAGAGTGTTAGAAGATAGCTAATTAAATATCTGGCCTAAACAATAATATGTTGTCAGACATTTATGAAAGATAGAGAAGCTTTTGCAGAATAAAACATCAGAGTGTTACAAATCTTCAGAGACACCCACTGCCTTCTTCCTGGAACTGTTCCTGCTGCTTTATCTCAGTGCTAGGATTTGTGACTGATACTTGCCAGGGTGCCAAATCCATCATGGGGATACTCTTGTCAGAGAGAAAAGATGGAATTAATGGTGTTATGAAAACCAAGATACAGATGTCCCAAACAAAGGGAGACTTCAAGAGTGTAGACAGGAAAATGGCTTTGTCTAACTACACTGCCATTCACTTTCTCTCCAGACAAGTTCTCCTATATGTGTTTTCAACTAATAATACTCTGAAACACTACAAAATCTTATTATCTTTTGCAACTTTATTTAATTTTAAAAAGGCTGAAGGAAATAATTTCATTGTAAATAGGCTGAAGGACATGTCTGCCACAAGCACCTACTGGCTTAATTTCCTGAAGCTGTCGGAGTTTTCTGTGCTCTTATTGTACATAAATAGGGAAGGGAGAAAAAGGCTCTGCCTATTGTTGTTAAATGTAAGGAAGCTTTGTAATAGCCATTAGTGAGCAATGGGACATTATTCTTTCTTACTTATTCTTAAAAGAGAATAGCATGGCCCTGTTATTATGGCTCATAGCTGGGATGGAGACAATATTCCTACACTAAACTTCTGTATTTTTATTAGCAAGTTGCACATACTTTTTTCCTTATCTTCCAAGCAAAAGAATAAATGCAGAGATAAAAATCTCCACCTCTCACAGATACAGCTTTTCAGAAAGTTTCATGTATCTGTATTGAGACACAGCCTGAATTTCCAGTGTAGCATTTTGAACCTCAGCACAAAGAGACAGGAGAGAAGGAGGGGTTCCCTGATCCCTTTTGGGAAAGGTCAGTCCTGATCCCATTAATTTCACCTCAAAAATGTAAAACTATATTACAAGCTTTTAGATCCTCACGAAAATTTAGATATCTGTAAAGAAGATTATAAATTGTATTTCAGCAAGAATGTCCTGCTCTTAACCTAAGCCTCAAGAAAACTTGATTCATAATTTATATTTGCTTAATAGGAACATTTATTAAAGAATTTAAAAGCAAAACTTATAATTATTAAAATATATGGTTTTCTCTGATACCAGTCTAACTTTGTAATGAGGAAAAAGGTGTGAACACAGGGGTTAAAACACTCATGCCAAGTCAGAAACTAGCACTTAGTGGTAGATCTTGGAATATAAACCAGACCTCTCAACAGCCAACACTTTGCTTTTGCCACATATTCACTCTTACATGTACTAGGTGGCCAAAATAGAAGGTGATGTTTCTCACTGCTTAATTCAGTAGTCACTGGAGTGGCAGGGAGTAAAGCAGAACTGGCTTTAGTGGGCCAGATTCCCTGTCGAGCCAGTTTAAGGCCATTTACTTGTAGAAGTTATTTTAGTTCATCCTGATGCAGCTAATAGAAGACACAGTTAGGATAAGGATATTTCAAACAAACTTTTAAAGTAACTATAAACCAACTTTACATCTCATATATAGGGATTCAATGACTTCAAAGGACAAGCAGGGTTTGACTTCTCTGGATTTTTTGGGGCAAAATTTCAGATATTTTGGGTTGTCTCTTCAGCTACATGACTTAAATCACACCCAGTTCAGTTTTGCAATTCTCAGCCAATAGTGATACAAAGCTTTTTTACGCTTTCTGAGTTTCCCTACTGGTTTCTCATCTGACATCATTAAATTAAAAAAAAAACAATATCACATTTCTCCTTTCAAATATACTTGTCCTGCCTAGTGCTATGAAAGAATAGAACATTCAAAACTAGGCTCAGCATTACAAATCTACATCCTATTTAGGAATATGCCTGAAACCAGCGTGCCAAAACACACATGCAATAGGAACAGGGAGCAAAGCAACTCCTGCATTGCCAAAATACACATAGAAGCATGCTATTCAGGATTCATTCATCATTACCAATACAGATATACAAATATACAGGGAACTAGCCCTCTCCATTTTAAATGGTGCTTTGCTACCAAATTCCTGCACAGATTTGTGCTGGAAATGTGTACTGAAACAGACATGATTCTACCATAAGAAGTTTGTGTAAACATTACAAGTGTATACAAGACTACTTCCATGAACATGTAGTTTGGTTTATTTTAATAACCTTTCAGGGTGCAGACACTGATTCAGTGGTCAGTAACAGAAAGCCACAGTGACGATGGAAAATATGAAATTGTTCGATTTGGATATCTCCATACATCAAGAAAAAAATAAAATTCACAGTTGCTAGTGCTTCTTTCCATTCACCTTTGGAAGATTTCATGAAGTACATCCTTCTTTTTGCTTCAATACTTCTCACTTTTATTTACTCCTCAGAGTTGAACAATGGCTCCATCTCTGACTGGACAGAATTTATATGTGTCTCATATGATGCATTTGAGAAGATTTAGGTTTCCTCTATGCAGTTCCCTTTAGTCTATGTATTTTTTGCCAGAAAACCAGAAAAATTCCAAAATGCTTCTAGGAATATCCCTTCTCCCTGCCTGCCCTCCTCCCTGTCTTTTCAACTTCTTTTTTCATTTGACAGGTGTTTGTTAACTACCAAAGTTGCATAACCTTACTCAAAGGATGAATATTCTTCAGAAAGAAGACTGAGGAGTGACATCGGTCTCTCTGGCCAAATCCTGCTTCACTTCTGAATCTTTTCTTTTATGATGTTGTCATGATTTAGGTTTGGTGTTCTACCACTTAGTGCTCCCACTGAAACATCCCAGATCATGTATTGCACTCTCACTTCCCAACCACAGCCCCTGTGGCAGGATGGAGAGGAGATAAAGTTAAAAAGTCATAGATAGCATAAAAAATTAAAGATCATGGGTGGAGAGAAGAACAATTTACTGGAAACAGCAATGAGATAAGGAAATGAACAGTAACACCAACAATACTAATAACAGAGTGCAATGTTATGCAAGAAATAATCTAATGTACTGGAAGCAATTTAGCAGTAACACAAAACCAACATTCATGGGAATTTTTTTCAGCACAGGGTTTCATGTAATATAATTTCAGAAGATATTCCTTTTAGGTTCAAAACATGAAAAATGTGAAATTGACTTAAAGGACTGATTTTATATCCAAAAGATACCATTGAAAAAGCTTTCATATGCTCCATTTTATTGTTTAAACT
This sequence comes from Notiomystis cincta, assembly GCA_013398075.1. Lineage (NCBI taxonomy): Eukaryota > Metazoa > Chordata > Aves > Passeriformes > Notiomystidae > Notiomystis > Notiomystis cincta. The sequence goes on from VZRX01007037.1 coordinate 133,643, forward strand.
TGTAAAAAGGGAGGAATTTGAATCTAAGGAATTATAACTGTTCTGAAAAAAGAAGTCTGTTCAGAGACTATTTCCTTTATGTACTAAAATGCTTTAGACACTTCAAAGATTTTTAAGTTGTATATCAAGAACTGCCCAAAGATAAATTAAGATTATTCAAATTTTACTTTATCTCTGGCCAGAACAGTCCCCTCAGATCCTCAAGTCATTTGCAGCGATTTCTGGAGTCTGTTTCTGCTAGGCAAGCAATATGTTTCCATTTTTACATGGAACAGTTTGAAAAAACGAGTAATCATATCTCAACCACTCTTTCTCATTGGTAATTGTCTCATTCCTTTCTGGTCTGTTTGTGGAGGTTGAGGATTTTTTTAATTGCTGTTGTTATTTTTATTTTTTTAAATCTCCTTACATTTTTGAGATTAAAGCACAATTAGTAATGCTTTTCTATAAGTTAGAGAAAAACTTTGAATATGTATCAATTAATGCTTTGCAAGTTCACAGTCTCACTTCACAGTATATCCAAGTGAAAAATTGTAGACTAAAATTAGACAAGTATTACAGGTATTCAAACAGCAAAGGGAACAGTGTAAAAAACTACATCCAGTCTGGTGGGCTAACTTTGGCTAAGAGCTAAACTCCTCATCACCCACCTGCCCACTCCCCATCTCACCTCTTACATCAGGACCAGGGAAAAAATTGAAAGAAGAGGAAGCACCTGGGTTGAGACAAAACCAGGGCGATTCCTTACTGGTTACTGTTGTGGTAAAACAGACATGACTTGAGGAAAATTAGTGGTGGGCTTGCCAGAGCTGCGTTAATGCTTAGATGGGATGATCTTAGATGTCTTTTCCAAACTAAAATGTTCTCTGATTCTGTTTTCCCAGCAGGGGCTGATGGGATCAGCTGTGTCCTCTGGCAGGGCCATTGGAGCTGGCTGGAACCAGCTGGAACCAGCTGTGTCTGGCATGTGTCACTCCTGACCTCTCCTCACAGACACCCCTGTGGTCTCAACCACACAGGAATTCAGCCTTTTCTGTGAGTAGAATCTGCTCTTCTGCGATTTAAGGACTCAGCATAGATGGTTCAACACCACTGCTTTTTCCTACCCATAGATCAGTCACCACCATATTCCCTTTTTGCTTGTAGATATGTGTGTCTGCATTTTTAAAATAATAAAATTGGTATTGTTTGCCTTTGTTCCTGCAGCAGCTGTTTTGACTGCACTGCTAGAATGGGGTCCTTATTCAGGAAAGTATGACTATTTCAGAATGGCAGATAAGTATATGTGTTTAAGCACACTCAAAAATCCGACTGAAATCATAAGGTACAGCTCTGTGTTCAGATGTTGATATGGGTCACTGGTTAAGGGAAGGTTGTCCTACTGGTCTAGTAGCCTAGCTAATAATCCTATTGCTGATTGAAACTGAAAAGAAAGAGGTCTTTTGTCCAGGTGGCTTATGCATCTAAGTTTTCTTCTTTCAACAGAGTTTTAGAATGTCTCAAGAGGCAAAATCTTCCTCATTTCTCTCATAAGTGAAATTCTTCTGGCATATAAAGTTATAATAACTACACTTTACGCAATGAAGAGTTAGCACAGTATCAAAAAAAGATTGCTGTGAAGAGCTATAATTTTATTCTTATCACTACCATTAAGGCATGAAAACTGAGTCTCAATGTGCTTATCAAGGGGCCACTCTAATTATTAGACCTATAACCTTTGAGAAGAAAAGAAAGAAGGTAACAGAGCAGCATTGATTTGTGAAGATCCAAACCACACAATGGCATTTAGCATGGCCATTACCACAGGCAGACCTGCAGTGCTTGAAATGACTTTCTACTAGACCAACAGTGAAGGGAAACTGTGAGCCATCTAAGCCTGAAGGAAACAGATAGAAAATGAGAAAATCGAGGAGAAATAAGATCAGTAAGGGTATATTATTACTCTTTGGTTCAAATGGTTACTCCTATTGACATTCATGGGTATGTATGTCCATGAATCAAGGTGCAAAAAATTTCTGGGCCTAATTACACAGAATCATAGAATTGTTAGGGTTGAAAGGTACCTCTGGAGACCTTCAGAGCAGATTCCACAGAATAATATCCTGTTGTGTTTTGACTATCTCCAGAGAAAGACACTCCACAGCTTCTCTGAGCAGCCTGTTCAACTGCCCTCAGCCTCACAGTAAAGCTTTTTCTCATACTCAGATGGATCTTCCTGTACATCAGTTTGCATCCAGTGCCCTTTGCTCTGACTCAGCATCACTGAAAAGAGTCTTGCCCATCCTCTTGACACACACCCTTAAATATTTGTATGCATTGATAAAATCTCCTTGCAGTCATGTCTTCTACAGGCTAAACAGGCAGGCTCAGCCTTCCTCATAAGATGGATGCTCCAGTCCCCTCATCATCTTCACAGCCCTTCTCTGGACCCTCCCCAGCAGTTTTTTGTCTTTCTTGAACTGAGAATTGCAGAACTGTACACATTACTCCAGATGTGGCCCCACCAGGGCTGAGTAGAGGGGCAGGATCATCTCCTGTGACCTACTGACAATGCTTTTCCCAATGCACCTCAGGATACCTTCTGTCTTCTTGGCCACAAGGACACACTGCTGGCTCATGGACAGCTTGTTGTCCAGCATGACCCCCAGGAACTCCTCTGCAGTGCTGCTTCCCAGCAGCTTAGCCCCATCCTGTACTGGAGGCTGGAATTTTTTCTTCCCCAGGTGCAGGACCTTGCATTTGCCTTTGCTGAAATTCACCAGTTCCTCTCCACCCAACTTCACATCCTGTCCAGGTCATGCAGAATGGCAGCACAGCCTTCTTGTGTATCGCTCACTCCTCCCAGTTTTGTATCATCAGCAAATTTGCTGAGGGTGTACTCTATCCCCCCTTCCAACTTGACCTAGCACTGACTCCTGTGGAACACTGTTAGCTGCAGGCCTCCAGCTACGCTCTGCACCTCAGGCACAGCCCTCTGAGCTCTGCCACACAGAGGTGGCACCTCACTGTCCATCCATCTAAAGCGTATTTCCTGAGCTTACCTATGAGGAGGTTATGGGAGACAATGTCAAAAGCCTTGCTGTAGTCAAGGTGAACAACTTTCTCTGTGCTTCCCTCATCTACCCAGCCAGACATTCCATCATAGAAGGCTATCAGATTGGTTAAGCATCATTTCCCTTTACGAATCCATGTTGACTACTCCTGATGACTTTCTTTTCCTCCACATGCTTAGAGATGCCGCCCATATGCTTAGATAGGACATCCAGAGTGAGGTTGAAGGCTGACTGGTCTGTAGCTTCCTGAGTCCTCCTTTTTGCCCTTTTTGAAGATTGAAGTGACACTGGTTTTCCTCCACTCCTCAGGAACTTCTGCTCTTCTCCATGACCTTTTAAAATGATGGAGAGTGGCTTAGCAATAACATTTGCCAACTCTTTCAGCATTCATGGGTGCAACTCATTATGTCCCATGGATTTGAGGGTATCAGTTTTGTCTAAATGATTTCTAATTTGATCCTCCTAGACCAAGGTAAATTCTTCCCTTTCTCCAGACTTTCTGTCTTACCACCAAGGTCTGGGTTTGCTGAGGACTGGCCTTAGGAGTAAAGACTGAAGCAAAGAAGACATTTGGTAACCCCACCTTCTCTGTATCCTTTGTCATCAGGGGATCCACCTCATTCAGCACCAGGCCCACATTGTCCCTAGCCTTCCCTTTGCTTCTGATGTACTTGATGAAGCCCTTCTTGCTGTCCTGGACTTCCCCTGAGAGATTTAATTCTTAGTGGACCTTAGCCTTCCTTATTGCATCCTTTCATATTCTGACAACATTCCTATACACTTTCCAAGTGTTCTGGCCCTTTCCCCATGTTCTATATAAACTTCTTCTTTCTTCTGTTTGAGTTTTGCCAGAAGCTCCTCATGCATCTATGCAGTTCTCCTGCTTCCTTCATTTGATCTCTTACTCATAAGAGATGCACCTTGCACTTGGAGGCAGTGCCTTTAATATTGACAGCTTTCTTGGGTCCTTATTCTGTCTGGGACTTAATCCCATGATATTTTATGGAACATTCAGTTTCCTGAAGAGGCTGAAGTCTGCTCTCCCAGGGCAGTGAGGCTGCTGCATGACCTCCCTGCTGCCATAAGGATCCCAAACTCCCCCAAGGCTTCCCTCGAGCATCACATTGCCCACCAGCCCCTCCTTGTTGGTCAGAATAGGGTCCAGCACACCACATCTCCTTTTTAGCTTTTCTATGATTTGGAGAAGGACATTTTCATCAACACATTCCAGAGACCTCCTGGCTTGCTTATTCCCTGCTGGGCTGTCCCTCCAACAGGTATCAGGGGGTTGAAATTCCCCATAAGAACTGGTGCTTGTGAATGTGAGGCTGCTCCTATCTGTCTACGTAGGGCTGCCACCAATTCTTCAGAGGTTTTTAAATTCTGCATAGGTGAACATAGGGATACAGAAGTGACCACAGGCCTCCCCTAATAGCACAGTTACCTGAGACTCCCTCTGCAGTTTGAGTCATCATTACATTACTTCTTAATCATGAAACATCCCTTTCACATTGCATTGATGTCGGAGTCTGTGAACTGAGGAGAATGAGGGACAAAAATCAGATTTATCTGATTAAAGGAGTTCTAGATATTTCAAATTTTTAGATGTATATTGCTTCTTTTAAATGTATACCACTTAAATATATACCACTTCTCCCATTCTAAAGTCAGAATCCAAAATAAACTTGAGAACTTGTACTGCAAAGTATTTCTCACTGTTTTGATTAGAGGGAGCACAAAGAGACTGCCTCAGTTGTAGATCCATATGTTTTGTCAGATTAATATCAGAATTTAGAACAGTCAAGTATGTTTCATATGAGACTAAGGGATCTTACCACTTCAGATACCTGCTCTAAGCTCTAATAACTTATATTTTACTTCCACAAGAAATGTTACATTTTTATAACAGGAAACAATTTTTTGTTTCTTCTATTGTGTTCATCCTGCAAAATAACTATAGTATTTTAGTAATTTTCAAATTCCCAAAGAAAGTAATGATCCAGGAGAGGCTAAGCATGATAAAAATCCCATTTAAAAGTGAATATTGGGGAATATTGTATTACTGAAGACAGAAATTATTAGTTACTCAAAAAGAATCAGGTAGTGAAGAGAAAGAAATTTGCTAAACAAGAGCAGTTATGTGGAAGGGGAAATAGATACAAAATTAATAATGTCTTAGAGACTACAAAGTGGAGAGTACAATAAAAAATGTATAGATTAATAGAGGTCTGGTAGTACATATCTCTCCAACAATTTCTGTCTATATTTTTTCATATATTCCCTGTTTAGGCTTCAGTCCCACAGATAGATGCAAGAATAAAAGTTGACTCAACATGAATGCATTTATGTTTATACTTCATTACAGCTTCAGGATCTGAAGAAGTGGGAGTGACCTACTTCTCACTGTTTGTAAATAGTTGAGGTTTGTGAGTGGTAAGACCCAAAAGAAAATATATGTTTACATGGATGGCAAGAATCTAGAGCCAGGACAACAAATGCAGTTATTGAAATCATAGCTAATTACTTCTTCAGAGCCTTATATAATCTTTAAAATTGATTAAAAGGCTTAATATCACATGCTACATTCTGTCTGTAATTGTCTAATTCCAAGTAGCAATTGCTTTCAAAGACAGAAGTTTTGGTCAAATGAGCCAATGCCTGACCCAGTATTATAATTTTAGTGATCTAATCACTTACAGTACTTTACCCATGTTTTTAAAGGTGTTAAGACCTTGCAATTACCGCTGAAGTCGGAAGACTCAGTATTTGGAGATTCCACACTGTATCAAACTGAACAAATGCTAAGAAATGGTACATGCAAAACCCAGGAATGTACTTCATTGTGTAGGCAACAAAAGTCATGCTCAGCTGGGGAATATCTTAGTGGGTTATCTATATTCCAATATGTTGTAAACCCTCCTTGTGCTTGGGAGAGGAGTTGGCAGTATACTGTATCTGCATAACTTGTTTCTCAATGCTGCAAATCAAATGCAGAAGTTATGTCCTAAGCTAAAATCCTAACATCCCTTGTATCAGCTGCCCCAGTTACACTTTTTCTGTTTTCTCCCAGAGCTGGGAAAACAGTCCTTCCTTGTCGTGTTGTCTCACCACCTCCAAGACGTTCAACTTTGCAGGCAGGTGATGTAAAGGAGAGAATGAAGAGAGTGGGAGTCCAAGCATGTGTTAACACTGTGTGTAGCTATAGATCTGACACATTCCCTCCCAGGATTTCTCCACTTACCCACACTCTTCTCTAGGTATGTTAAAATCCACACTGTTTCAACACAGGGAAGTACAGATAAGAAATACTATTATATTCCCAGCTTCACAACCTCGAGTGAAAGTACTGTCTATTGGGAGGGTGTTTGCTAGGCAGAATCCTCCTTTGAACTCTCATGCATGCATACACTTACTGGCTGGCAGTCAGGCTCTTTGCCTTCAGGACTGTATTTGACAGTATGTCAAAACCATACTGGTTTAGCATAAAAGGTAAGAAATATGCTTGGAAACAGGTAGCAAAGTTTATACTTTTGCCATCAAATTCGCACTAGAAATCATCCCTCTTGAAGTGCTGTGCCACCACCCAGCATGTTGGGTTTTGTAGATAGATCTAACTTTGAGCAATTAGCATGTGCCTGAGATTTTACACATTAATTCCTTTAATATTAATTCTGAGTTCTCCTGACAATGAAAACTAAGAGTGGAAGATCCTTCTGTTTATGTTTCAAAATAATCAGATTTACAGAGGTGATGTACAGACTTTATTTCAAGGCCACATTTTTAGATTTGAAGCTAAAAAAATCTTTCCTAGATGGGATGTTAAGTTTTAATCCCCTTACAGAAGTCAAATTCTTCCCATGTCCTCCCACACATAGTCTTCTTCACACCCACATGGGTATGTGACATGTACCCACACTCACTCAGCTTAGCAGTGCCACCATGTACCCTATTACCTCCTTCAATTTATACATTTTTAACATTTTTTGCACCTTCACAGAAGGACTTGACTGTTTTTCCCACACCAAAATAGCTGTAGTGTAGTGGTTTAGTGTGCATTCTCATTAGGATTCTTCTGCAATGCAGGGCATTTCCCCTTGACCCAGATACAAAAGAAACATAATAAATAAAATGGAATAATTTTTATTTATGAAGCAGAATTGTAAACTTCTCTGGATGTTATCTAATGAATATATTTCTAAACTCATATTTATCTTTCTGTTGGCCCTTCTAGCTGTATCCTTGGTACTTCTACACTGGCTAGATTCATTTATACATCTCTGAAGCTTTAAGTGCTGCCCTGAAGTTGAGAGTGGTGTATCCCAAGAGATACTGTGTTAGTTTTTCCATAATCCTTTTGTTTAGAGCAGACTCCTTACAAGACCTGATGCCTTCCATGATTCTTGACTGATGGGTGTTTGTACCCTAATATTTTCATTCACCATCTGCATGTTCTACCATTTATATTTTGTACCACTGTGAGAAGGGTGCAAATGCTCAAAGGTGCATGAAGTTCTATATCTTTGCTCTGTTTATTGAAGCTGGCAGTTCTTATATCACTTCATCCAGCTGAGGTGACCACGTGCATGTCACTCTGACTTCAAGGATACGGAAATTACCTCATTTGAAAGTACGTCAGCTGTGCTCCCTGATCTCTGAGGAAAGACTGAAGAAAATATAAATATGCCTGCAGTGTCTGATGTCAGCCATGATCTGCTCTCCCTGATTTAGACTTCTGTATTTCATTTGAATTCACACTGCATTAACCATATGTGAGGAGTGCATTACGTGAGGATTTAGGTGTTGCTTATCCTTCTTTTTTTAGCAGTGCAGTAATTCCAGCATTTTATAATACTAGTTTCTCTCCTTCATTGTGATTGTTCCAAATTCATGCAGATGTGGAAAGGTGAGTAATTGGCCAGTGCCTGTAGTGATATTTGTTACTCCAAACACAAACTAAACATATTTCTTACAAAAATGGGGGCAGTAATAGGAGACATCAGGGTCTCCCCATTGAGAGAAGAAATCAGAATGATTTAGGGTATTATACAATTAGACAAGTTACATGAAATAATTACAAGATTCTTTTATCAATTATTTTTCCCTCCTTCACAGGGAAAATAACTTTTTATATAAACTACTTTCATATCATTTCTTGCTAGATTGAGTGTACTTATAGATTTGCAGTAAAGCAACAGTGGACAAGTAAGCTCTGAAGCAGAGCTGGCTTTAATATTACTGGGAGAATATACTCTGTGAACATGTGGGTCTACTCAAGTACTTCTCAAAATTCATCAGTATTTAATTTTCACTAAGAAAAAGGAGGTGGCAAAAATTATGACTATTTAAAGAATTCCATTTCTGTGTGCTTCTATGAGGGTTTCTTATTTGTCTACTTTGAATATTTTTTATGTTGCACGGCACAAAAAGAAAAGCTAAAATAAAATGGAAGTATTTTAATGTTGTTTAAACAGAAGGCTTTTAAAGAAATAACAGCTTGTACTATTTCTTTTAAAAGGAAATTAAAAATCATCAGGTTTTACACTGATTCTGCACACAGACAAGTTTTGAAATCATTGGATGTGGCATTTCTACTTCCAGTACTGGATTTATAATGAATTTCAGCTTGATTCTGCTTTTGTTGCTGCTGACCACAGAGGGCTATGTTGACCTCAATCTAATCCCCTTTAGCAAATTATTCCTTTAGTAATTCCTTAGCAATATTTCTCCCTTTAGTTTGGTAAATTCAAGTTCCTGCTCATTACTGTTCAGTTATTCTTTTGGCTGAGCATTACATAGAAATTTAGAGCACAAGACTCTTTTAATTCTTTTTTTCCTCTTTCCAGTCAGATGGCTGCCTTAAAGCAATCTGTTTTGATGAAAAACAGGGTTTCTTTTCAGATATGAGCTTTTCTTTTTTTCCACTCCCATAATTTTTGATGGCACCTGGGGAAGGGAGGCCTGTTGCCTGCAAGAAGGAATGTTATATATGTGGTGCTTGGGAGAGAGGCAGCACACGGGAATGGAATGTGGAAAATTGTCTTGTCTTGCTTTTCCTTTTCCCATTTACTTTTGCCTGCTTGTGTCTCCAGTCCTTTTCCTCACTTGGTTGTTTAGTGAGACTTGGGCTTTTGCTTTCTTTTTTTCCTTCTTTCTTTATGACTTTTTAGAGGAACTTTGAGGAAAGTTAGCTCAATTTATGCTAGTAATTATTTTTATCAAGTAATTATTAATTGAGTTCATATGAGGAGATTTAAAGCCTGAGGCTGGCTATAAAGGAGCAGGTTAAAAATTAGCTTTCTTGAATTTGAGAGGCAGTTGATAAATCCTGGTGTTGCAATGTTCTTATCTGCTAGGGAAGAATCTGATAGAACAGATGGAACAAATGGAACAGAAATGTGTTTCTATTTCTATTTACCTGATTTTTCAATTGGAAAATAGTTTAACAAGACATGGTTCCAATGAGATTCTACTTCGTTTAGAGAAATAATTTTTAAGAGTGAGTAAGACTGCCTCATGAGAAGACTGATATATATATGTATATATATGTATGTAATAAAAGGACTAATTCCTACCACCACAAAAATAAGGTGATTTAGCTCATTTTAACAGAACAAATTGTAAGATCAGGATCAAATCCAGAAACAGGTAATAAAATAGGAATCAGTAGTTACTGAAGTGACAATTCAATCATTCATGTAAGATATTTGCTAGAGTTCAGCAGCCATATCCAGCACTGAAGATTTTCTTTGGTAAAGTTTTAATACTTTTAAGTTCTTAAACCTTTTCAAAGTCTTTGTAGAAGAAAAGTCTTTCTAGTTTTTGGCATAATATCCAGTACAAATGAAAACCTGCTTGGAGACTCTTTTGGCCATTTTATCATGAATACAAATACTCATAATCAATACAGATCTAAAATAAGTCCTTTGAGGGGTCCCCATTCATCTTTCAGGAGTAAAACTTCAACTAGCTTTCAAACATTAAGAAAAAAAAAATTTAAAAAATTTAAAAAAAAAAAGGAAAAGGAAAAAATGAGGGAAAAAAGATCCATGGAAATAAAGCAGGTAAAAATTGTTTTAGTTATTTCTGTTTGGACATGATTTTTCTTTCTTGTCTGGACAAGGTCTAAAGATAGGTTTACACCAGTCTTGATTAATAGGTTAAAACACATCCTGGTTTTCATGCCAGAGCTTTCCCTTGTGTTAAGTGACGGAATGCATCCTGACCTGGCAATAGGTTGTGTATGTGAAATGGGAAGGAAAATTTGTCTTCCAATTTCTAATCCCTACTGTAAATCTTGTAAGCACATATACTCACCAGGGCGCTTTTGAGTTTGTTTTTTATATATATATATATATTAAGAGATAAAGAGGACTTAGCTGGTACTAGCAGGTACCAGTAAATGTAGCTTAGTTTGCTGTCACCTCATTCATTAATAGCTGACTGTAGTGGTGGGCAGTGGGCATGAGATCCTAATGGGAAGGCAGATTGCCTGTCTTGTCAAGGTTTAGGAAGTGAGTGAGAACTTAGTCAAAAGTGTAACAGAAAAGCTGTTATGTAGGTTATGTATAATCACCAGGCTCTGTGAGGTGTTGATGTAGATTGTACTCAAGCCTTCACCTCACATAAAATGGTGCTCACACATTTAATAAGGAGACTTGATTAAAATGCCATAAACACACACTTCTGTAGGAAAACAGAGGTTAAAGCAGCAGGAGGCATCAGAAGCCGCCAATAGAAGACTATGGGGGTGTTTTCTAAAGGTTAGAAGAAATCACTCTTGAGTAATTCTATCTTCCCCATACACATGGAAAGGATATTTTGATATTTTGACATTTCAGTTGAAACAGGCAAAAAACCAAAACAACAACCAAACAAGACAACATCTGTCAGAAATGCAAGTGACAATTTCCTGTCAACAAAACACTCCCTGAAATTTTGTGCTTGGGGTCTTGGAGATTTAAAAATAGTCTCTCTCAGCATTTGAGTTGTTTGTTTTCAATGACTCATAGAAAACCAAGCAGAAATGGACACTGTAGAGAGTCATCTTATCAATTCTCCTCCCTCTGTCCAAAACTATTGTAGCTCCATTAGCCCTGAGAGGGACTTGCAAGAGCAGCTGCTACATTGAGGCAGGAGAGTCCCAACCAGAACTTTGCCACTCTTCAGTAAAACCTCATGAGCCTCACCTGCTGTGGTGGAGCACAAGCAGAACACATTCTCACTGCAGCCCTATCACAAGCAGGCACAGAGCAGGAAGCTTTCTGTGCCTTTGGAACAGCCCTTGGAGCAGATTTTACTGGCTGTCCCCAGGCTTGTAGACAAAGTGTCACCTTGACCTCTGTGTAAGAAGCTGTGCACAGGATAAATTCATAACATCCTTTACAAAGTAATTGTTTGACTTTAATATTTTCTAGCATGTAACCACTAAATATTGCCATAAGTAATATTGTCTTGGTAATGGATAATCTAAGATGTCCTTGTTTTATAAGCATTTATTCTCTTAAACCCCCATTTTGTGCATACATATACTGAACACACAAAAACTCACAAANTGAGGGAAAAAAGATCCATGGAAATAAAGCAGGTAAAAATTGTTTTAGTTATTTCTGTTTGGACATGATTTTTCTTTCTTGTCTGGACAAGGTCTAAAGATAGGTTTACACCAGTCTTGATTAATAGGTTAAAACACATCCTGGTTTTCATGCCAGAGCTTTCCCTTGTGTTAAGTGACGGAATGCATCCTGACCTGGCAATAGGTTGTGTATGTGAAATGGGAAGGAAAATTTGTCTTCCAATTTCTAATCCCTACTGTAAATCTTGTAAGCACATATACTCACCAGGGCGCTTTTGAGTTTGTTTTTTATATATATATATATATTAAGAGATAAAGAGGACTTAGCTGGTACTAGCAGGTACCAGTAAATGTAGCTTAGTTTGCTGTCACCTCATTCATTAATAGCTGACTGTAGTGGTGGGCAGTGGGCATGAGATCCTAATGGGAAGGCAGATTGCCTGTCTTGTCAAGGTTTAGGAAGTGAGTGAGAACTTAGTCAAAAGTGTAACAGAAAAGCTGTTATGTAGGTTATGTATAATCACCAGGCTCTGTGAGGTGTTGATGTAGATTGTACTCAAGCCTTCACCTCACATAAAATGGTGCTCACACATTTAATAAGGAGACTTGATTAAAATGCCATAAACACACACTTCTGTAGGAAAACAGAGGTTAAAGCAGCAGGAGGCATCAGAAGCCGCCAATAGAAGACTATGGGGGTGTTTTCTAAAGGTTAGAAGAAATCACTCTTGAGTAATTCTATCTTCCCCATACACATGGAAAGGATATTTTGATATTTTGACATTTCAGTTGAAACAGGCAAAAAACCAAAACAACAACCAAACAAGACAACATCTGTCAGAAATGCAAGTGACAATTTCCTGTCAACAAAACACTCCCTGAAATTTTGTGCTTGGGGTCTTGGAGATTTAAAAATAGTCTCTCTCAGCATTTGAGTTGTTTGTTTTCAATGACTCATAGAAAACCAAGCAGAAATGGACACTGTAGAGAGTCATCTTATCAATTCTCCTCCCTCTGTCCAAAACTATTGTAGCTCCATTAGCCCTGAGAGGGACTTGCAAGAGCAGCTGCTACATTGAGGCAGGAGAGTCCCAACCAGAACTTTGCCACTCTTCAGTAAAACCTCATGAGCCTCACCTGCTGTGGTGGAGCACAAGCAGAACACATTCTCACTGCAGCCCTATCACAAGCAGGCACAGAGCAGGAAGCTTTCTGTGCCTTTGGAACAGCCCTTGGAGCAGATTTTACTGGCTGTCCCCAGGCTTGTAGACAAAGTGTCACCTTGACCTCTGTGTAAGAAGCTGTGCACAGGATAAATTCATAACATCCTTTACAAAGTAATTGTTTGACTTTAATATTTTCTAGCATGTAACCACTAAATATTGCCATAAGTAATATTGTCTTGGTAATGGATAATCTAAGATGTCCTTGTTTTATAAGCATTTATTCTCTTAAACCCCCATTTTGTGCATACATATACTGAACACACAAAAACTCACAAAAATTTCATTTGAAATCTCCAGCAGCTGAAAAGCATTAAGAAGATCACTGGGTGTATGTACAAGCCCTACTTAAAAGCCAAGATTACATAGCCCTGCCTGTCAACTGAGTTTTATTTCTCTTTGTTTTAATTTGCCTGCTTTTCTTCCTGTTTTCTTATTCTAGGATCAGAGTCCTGTTACCTGCTTATTAGAGATTACATTGTGCCATTTGTACATTGGAAATTATATTAGTGAATTTTGGGCCTACCCAGGGGAAGCATCAACTGAGAGTACAGTGCAGCTCTCCCTGTAATTACTGTGTGATGTGGTAAGAGATTGCCTGATGCCCTGTCCTACCAGTTATACAAGTGCATTTTTGGAGTGGATAATCTCCTCCTTCTCTCACGGATGTCTTTGGTTGTTTTTCAAGTGCCAGGACATCAGCAGTGAACAGGCTGCACTATCTTGGGGGTGGAGACTTCCCTTAAAACTGTCCCTGTGTTGAGAAGAGAGGAGCATACTTCTCCTTTGGTCACATAAAACACAGGTTTGCATGCTCATACTCCCAGGGAAGTTGATGACCTCTTAGTGAAAGGTAGAGGGATAAGAATCACAAAGACATCTGAAGTTTCACATATCCAATATGTTGTGTTTCTCTGAAATGGCAAGGAAACACATAAGAACAGCAGACAGCTCTGGTCTGTGTGATGTTTCTCCAGAAAGTATTTTGTTTTGCAGTCAGCTTTTTGGTAGGAGAAATCCCTCACTGAGCCAAAATCATCCTGGTGCATCTGATCTTTAATCTCATTAGCTCCAACCTTTCTCCAGCTGTGTCAGAGAAGAAGGAATTCAAAACCAAAAAGCATTAAGCCCTCAGCATCTTATTATGCTCTATTACATAGAAGAGACTTAGATTGGTGGTGCACCCTTCACCATTACACCCATACCAATGGGAATACTTCTAATAGGCTTTAATACATTTTGAAATGTTAATTGTCAAATTAAATATCGAAGTATTAAACATGAAATGAATAATTAATCAGGTTTTAGTGCTTTTAACAGAAGAAGCCCATATAGTCCAACAGCATACCAAAATATAAAATGTTTAGACACAGGTGGTCTCCTTCCCAGATTTTGGTCAGATTTTACTGTTCATGTAGGTAGAACAGCCTTGCAGAACGATCTGTGCAATTCTGCCTTTAAACTCCTATCTGGCCTTAGAAACAATTTTGCCTATTTCCAATCTTCAGCTGGTGTCTGTCTCATCTGTATACTCAACAAGTTCTTTAAAGCACAAGTACTCTTCTAGTGACTTGAAAAAAGGATTTTCTGCCTTCCATAGGTATCTACTGATCCAGAAAAAGTGGAGGATGGACAGCCAAGCGCATGATTTAATGATTTAATGTTAGATGATCTTTGGTTTTATGATTTCTTACCACATTACAGTTGGATAACAGGAAAGTGTATGACCTGCCAAACCTGCTGGAGATATGCTCTCAGCAACAAAAACTTTTCTCATATGGGTTACAGAGATACCAACAGGAATTTATAAGCACATAATTCTACCCATCAGAAAAATATGTTGTGATTGCCAGCATAGTGTGCCCTGCCACACAAAAAATGCTGGTTGGACTGAAGAACAGAGTGCACAGTAGCCTCAAAGTTAGTAAATTTCCAGAGAAAATTAAATTGTGTAAGGTTTAGATGAAAAGCCCATAAACACAAAACAGTACTAATACATTCCAGCTGGTGTGAGAATGTAGGCTGACTGCACACAGTAACAGGATAATTTTATTCTGAGATATGTTTCACTCCAGCCTTTACCACAGATTTATGTGGGCTTGGCATATATGCTCCTAACTGTACTTTTAACTTCAGAAGTGGATAATGATCAATTATAGGATCCCATACTGCTGTGAGGAGACAGGGACAAAAGGTTGGGGGCAACGTACTGAGCAGCTCTGGCTTCAGCAGCCAGCACCAGTGGCAGTCACGAGCACTCTGCTCTGCCTCTGTGGGCTGAACCTGTGACATAGAAAAGAGTAGAGAAAAAGTCCACAAGCTCATGGATCTTTATTAACATGGAGCTTATGTAAATTGCACATTAAATAGGTTACAATACTTCCACTTGGCAAGAAGAGAGCCAACCATCTGGACTGATGTGATTAGCAATGTTCATTCTAATATCCTTTGACTAAAAAACACATAGCTTTCTGGAAACAGATATACATGAGAAAAAATGGAGGATTTCTTTAAGCTGTATTAATAGTGGAAGTTGTGCTTTGTAATTCCAATTCATTTGGGTAATGAGGTGTACTAATTTTTAGACTCGGTCCAGTTTAGACACACAGCATGCATATGCCCTGTAATAGGAGTGTTTATTAATTATATTTAATTGTCATCGTTTTTCCTAATGATAACTGTGTTCACCCCTGTTCATTTTGTTTCTGAAATGGCGATTATTGAGAATGGGGAACATGAATGAATAGGCAGCTGAAACTACGGAACCATGGGTGTCTGCATTAGAAAAATTGACCTTCAACAAGCCAGCCATCAACACAGTCATCCGGGACCATCATGCTCCACTGGCTGGGAAAGGAAAGCTTGTCCAAACCCATTGCTGCTCTCCAGTGGCAAGCAGGCTGGTTGTAAAGACAAGACAAGCGCCTTTCATATATGGATGTCTGCACCATGAGCACAGGCTTAATTAGAATTTTCCAATTAGCTGATTGCACATTTTTATGGGGTTAAGTAGTGGTAACCTCCACAGCACTTATAGGAGGGGCATTAGGGCTTCTAGGCCTTAAAACACCACCAGTAGGTGGAGAACAAGCAACATGAATCATGCAAAGGGGCACACATGCACTCAATCTTGGGACATTGCTGTAACATGCAGAACTGCATTTTGTCATTAGGATACCAGGTCCCAAGTCCTTTCCAACTGCAACTTTACAAGTAGTTGCAAATCGAGCTTCTGAGCTTCTGGCTTAGCTCCAGAAACAAGAACAGCCATCATGACTCCTTGAAATTGTAGCCTCTACATTCGGAAAAGCTGCGTTAGAGCCACGACGTAGCCTCCACTCGTGCTAATGCCCATCTGCAGTGGTTGTATATTTAAATGCCCTGCAGCTTCTCTGAAAGTGCATCGTGTATGTTCTGCTCAAGGCAGTATTTCCACATCCAAGAAAACAGGAATGTATTGGCAGTATTCATGATATTCCAGCAAGAACGAGGACCTTGAACTCTGCATGTGTCAGAGAAGAGCTGATGAATGCTCCGTGCATCTCATACAAATCTTACCTGCACATTCACTTGCATTTTCTTTATAATTTGATATACTGAGAAATACTTCACAATTTGATGGGATAAAACTAGAGTGGAGGGCAGATGCGAAGGTTCTTCACTGCAGTCCTCTCTTTCTTAGTGCTGGACTTCAAAAATTCAATTCACACATGAATATAATGATGAACAATTTAATTACACATCAACCTATGGGAGAAAACTTTTATGATATCCAGCTAGTTCTGTAGCAAACATTTTCCTGTCAGAAAAACTGACACAGACCACATCAAGGCCTCTCAATTTTTGAGCCCACACAAAGTCCCTATATATTGTTTCCTTTTTTTTTTCAACCATGTGTTTCTGGGAGATTAAGCTTATTAAAAAGGGGAAGTTCTGTAAACTACTTTCATTTTGTGTGAGGCTGGGTATTCTTTTCCTTCATCCTGTGGCAATATGCAGTATCTATGACTGTCATGGACTTCATATTTCTATGTTGCAACTCATTCCTGTTTTGCTTTCTGAGTTTCTTCTATGACAGCAGAAAAGGCACTGCATCTTGTGGTGCTGCAGCCTTTTCTTTGTAGGGTCCTCTTGCTAAGAAAAACTCTTGGGCCTTCGAGGAATCTATATGTATACAAAATATGTCATACCTAAAGACTAAGAACTAGGACATGTCAGGTAGATAGATAAATAGTTTTTAGTGAAAAGGCATCTTTTACCTCAAGGATTTGAGAAGGGTTTTTAAAAACACATGCCCTTCTGACACGATGTGCCACAATATCTGTCCCTCAGCATGTTTAGCCAGACCCACAAGCCAGGACAAAGAACTACTTGTGCCAACATTGCACAATTCTATCTCCCCCTCTAGATCAATGCTTGTACATCTCCTGCCAGCCTTAACTAGACACACAGCATTTTTCAACTGTTAAACAAACACTTTGAATCAGAAATATGATGGGTTGGAGGGGAATGAGCAATTTCATTTTGGCAATTGAAATGTACTCCCATCTTTGCTCCTCAGTCAGCAGCATCCTGTTAACTGCAGTCATGATGACTTGTTTCACATTCCAGTTGGGACGTCTAGTCCTTTTGTTACAGCCTTTTGCTGGAGTCTGAGGCGACATGCCTTATCATATGCAATTGGGAAGCTGTCACATATATCACCCAACAAAAGCATGGTGTCCTGGGAGAGCTCCAGAAACACTGTACACCCATGCTACCAAAAGCCTGCAGCACACTCCTAGAAGAGCAGCTCCACATTTCAGGAAGTAACACATTACAGAATGACTCTTCCATTAAGATTTATGCTTAAAATAGAGGAGCCACAACCTCATGCATCAGCAGAGTTTTCATCAGCTGATTAAGCATGACAGATGAAGCACGCTCCTGACCTTTCTGAGGCTGAGGGGGAAAAGGGAAAAAAAAAAAGAGAAGAGAAATGGCCTCTCTTTCACCTCCATATTCAATTGGGCACTTCCTCAAACAAATAAAAAGACACTCTTGCAGCTGAACAAGAGGCCATGCAGTTAACCATGGGCCCCCGAAGTTGTTCAATGGAGAAGGAACATGATACTTTGTGATTTGTCTGTTCATTGCTCCTGGGGTGGGCCGTTGCTCCTAAGTGAAGAATAATAGCTGTCAATTACATTCAGATCACAGTAAAGGCCCTGGCATTCTTAGGCAACCTGTTATTAAATTGTTAACTTTCTGATGTCTACCTTATTACTTTAAACACACATACCAGACTGACTTTAAATATACACACCGAAACCAGTAATAAATCTCTCTGAGCACTAAACTTAGTATGTATGCACAGGCTTTAACTTTTAATTATTTTTTTAAACTTTTTGAAGAGTTCTGCATGTGTAAGTTTCTTTCAGTGAAGTCATCCCGTGTACCCTACAAAATTATTTTGTGGAACTTTGAGCAGGGCTCTTTTAGAGAACAGGAACTAATATTTGGGGACAAGGAATTGTTCACCACCTTGTGCTTAAGCAGGAGCATCTTCTCCTAATTCCCTGATCACCATTGAGGAGATGTAAACCCTCAGAAAGAGAAAAAACAGCTCACAGAAAATTTTAACAGAAGGCAGAAACTTTGGTTCAAACTTTGAAGTCCTAGGGAGCTGGCATAGAATGAAGCAGTAAAGCAACATGTTCACGCTGGCTCATGAATTACCTTTCACTAATTTCCAAATCAATGTTTTTTTCAGTCACAATGTGCTTTTCAGAGCAGGGATTTGAACAAAAATCCCTTACCTCATGCCTCGTTTGTTTCTTTCCCTTCTGTTCTCCACCAAAAAACTTTATAAGCTCCCTGATCATCCCAAAGGAGAGGGAAAATACAGAAATATGTCTGCAGAGTTTTACTAGAACAGAATAGCAGCTTTATATTCAATTTTAGGCAGATGGCAATCTGGAATTGTTCATCTATGTGAAGGCTCTGAGACAGCTGGATTAGGAGTGTGGTTACTTTGAGCTTTTCTGGAGGCACTGAAAAAGTCACCAGCAGAATAGAATACTTGCAAGTGCCAATATCTGTACCATGCTTATATTGACTGAACACAGGGAGAAGAGCATGTAATTAGGTTTGTAATTTCATTAAGGGATCTTGTGGTCCCCCTCTCAGGACGACTCAGCCCTCACTCCAGTTCGCCATTTGCTCTGGAAAACCAGTGTCATCTGCTATTTCTCTAGTGGTAAAATAAGCCCTTGGCTAACCAAGTAAACACAATACATCTACTCTTTGCCAGCCAATGTCAAGATCTATTAAAAAATACAATAATTCAGAGAAATATTTTCAGATATTTTCTATGCATGCTGGTTTATTCTATTAAGTAGAGTTTAATCAGGCTGACTGTTTCATTTTTAAGTGCAATAAATTAATTCTGAAAAGTCAAAAAGTACAAATACTTGTTGTCAGCTCCACAACTGACAAATAGAAATGGGAATTTTTATTCTGCGGAACATTTACCTTCCTGCCATGGATGCCAGTTATTAAAACTGCTCTTAAAGGGAATGGAAAATGCATAATTTTAAAAATTTAAAATACACTACAAAAATATTACTTTACTGCAATTTTTAACTTCAGTTTGTAAAACTGAATCATCATGTTACGTTTTTGCTCTGTTTAAGAATTGGCATTACCTGGACTACTTACTGCAGTATCCTGTATTCGTCGTGTTCTATTTTCTACCATGAATCTCTAGATTCCAAGATAACTAAAACAAAACTTTAAGCAGGTGATTTGGCAGGCCAATTGAACATAAACAAAAGTAAAACCTGTCCAGAATCAAATGTTGCAGTTCCAATTCTGATTGCATAATCTCAAAATGTTATGTTCGTTTTCCCTGATAAGAATCCCAAAATCTTTGCAAAGTCTGAATTTCTCCAAAAGATTTTCTGTCTGTGCTGCATGTGAATCTGAAGCCAGGGAGAGATCTAAGAAGAAAGTGAAGTGACTGAGACTTCAACCTCTCAGTCACCTTATTTACAGAAGAAATAGGTTAAGTGGTTATTTTTGAGACTCATAATGTGCAGCAATTCAGCCAGGGATGCCTTCTTTGTTTCCCAGTGACCAGATTTTTGGAGTGTTAGAGGCTTTAGGGTACTCTCACCAAAGCCCACTGTTTGCAGGGGTCTCAAGTATTGACTGATGATTTTACTGTCCGGGAAGGACAGAGGTCAGAGTCACAGTTGGAGGTTTAGCCTGTGACAGTGCTTTTGTGACAGTGTGGGAACTGCCTGACTAGCAAAAAGAGGACATTGTGTCTATTCTCAGCTTAGAAGTTGTCTTGTAAGGCTGTTTCAGCTGTTGGTAAAATAAGACATTAAATGATTGTACTGCAAAAATTGTGCATCATCAGATGCAAATTGGATTCATGAAGACATTTCTGGTACAGAAATGTTATCTATGGTGTAACTTTGCTCCTCCTCATTGCTGAGGCCCAAAGTAAAGATCTCCTTTCTCCAATCTTTCTTTAGGGAGACACAAAAGAATTGCTGCTCATGTCTAGGCTGTGTAGGCCCTCATGTTAAAAGTTTTTTACTTCTCTGAGCAAGAAAATGTCCATCATCACTAAGCAGTCTCATAAAACCTGATGGTGTTTAAAACAGGAACTTCCCACTCTGAAAGAAATATCTCCTACTGTCTTCCCACCAGAGAGAGAGCCCATCCCTTCCTGCTAGGACACCCAATAAGCTTTCCTTGCCTGATCTTCAGTGTCAGAAATGAGAGGAATAAAGAATTTCTCATATCAGAACACAGGTGACTCCTCCTTGATTGCACCAGTTCACATCTGTACCATCATGAAAAATCACATGCATGCACAGTCTGTTCTGAGCTGCTCTTCAGTAGGACTGAAACAGCCTTTCCTTCTCCTCTTCTCCTCATATCAAGCACCAAAAAGAGCTGAGCACACATTCTGTGTTCTGGGCACCTCTTCATGGAAGATGATCTTTATTGTTGTGCTTTACACAAGTATCTCGTGCATTATCAACCTGAAAGGATGTTTAAGTCTTGGATGTTTAGGGTCCACAACCCAAAAGACTTGTTTTGTTCCCTGTTCAACTGCAGTCTTCCTATATGACATTAGACAAGTTATGGAGCCTTTCTTAGATCTAGTTTACTGTCAGTGAAAGGAGATAATTGTACTTGCTCCTCTCGGAGAATTTAAAGGTTTTGAGGCACTCAGATATTACAACAGTGTGCACACCAACCCCAGTCCCTGCATTTAGGGGTACTCCATTTTGGCTAGGTAGACCAGAGAATCTAGCCCTCCATCAACAAAATCAGAGCAGGAGAAAGAAAAGCTGGATGGTGCATGAAGTTCTGCAGTGATTCTGGAAATCACAAACAGCTACCTCACATGTGCCCATTCCAAACAAAATTCAGGAACCTATTTCAATGTTAGTCAAGAGAAATTTTCTGGTCAGTAAATGTTTGCATTCATGATTATTTCTGCTAGGAAGCCACAGATGTTATTCAGAATTAATCTGGAAGAAGGATATTTATCCCAACAGAATTCTCTGTTTAACATATACTTAATATCAGGGGCGAAAAGCAATCCTTATATTGCCTACCAGGCACAAAAGCAGGAAAGTTCAAGCAAGAACAATTGTTATCAGCTAGTGACTGTAACTATTTGCTGTTCTTCACTCTTCTGCCTCTCATAGAAGTTTCAGGCATGTGATGAGAGAGTCAAAACGGCTCCAGAAACTGTAGCGGTCTGTCACACACTGCAAGTGTGAACAGCCAAAATGATCAATGTTTGAATGTGCTGTGTGATGGTAATTGACACAACAAGGAAAGCTTTTACCCATACTGAATAATTAAGAATAATCAATATATTGGCAGGATTGATTCACTGCTGATCCATGAACAAGGAAAAAGCCATATTCCTCAAATCATTCATTTTCCATGACTGCTTCTGTCATATCAAACTGCAGTGCTTCAATAGCACTTTATAAACGAGCATTGATTTCCATCAAGCATTTAGTGAAAGTTTACAGCACAGTTATGCTATTGACATGTGTTGCTTCAGAAACAAAGCCAAATGCCTATTTTTCAGTCTGGAGTCAGAAATCCCAGGTTCCAGCTGGAACAATGGAAGTGGTAGGTATAGAAGCAACATGCCAAAGAGCAGCAGTTCATTAAGGCAATAGGAGAGACTGTGTGACCAGACAGCCTGTATATCTGAAGTTTGATTTTCTTGATGTATTACAAGTTCAGGGAAGATGAATTGCACATTTCACTAGATTGCATGTTAAAATATGTAGTTGCCCATACATAATATACTTATTTGACAGAATATATTAATTATAAAACACAAGCCTGTCTATGGCTTCCTTACTTTCAGGTGTTCTGTTTTTCCTCCTTGCTGAACATTTTGACACTTCTCTCAGGTTTCTCCAGATTAAACATCACATGTAATCTCAAAAGCAGTGTTTGGTGTCATCTAGGTAAAATATCTTTTTGTAAATTTTCTTTGGATACCTCACTAATTAAAAAATTTGTTGTAAAAGTAGTACCTTTCCCCTCTTCCTTTGCAGTGATGTATTCGGCACAATCCATTTCCTAATCACTGTTGTCATTTATCTCTTCGTTTTACCTTGTCACCTACTTAATTCCACTAGAGGCATTTCTAACATTTCTGTCTAATAATCTCTGCTAACAATGCAGAACACTATTAGCATAATAAGCATTTCCCATCTGCACAAATGAGACTCCTTCTCATCAGTCTGAAAACTAACTACTGTACATAAAAATAGCCAGGAATCATTAGAATTAAAGAGCAAACAAGCTTCTTCTCTTTCTGCTCCTGAGGGTACCCACTTCAGCTGTCTGTAATAGTAAAATCTACAAGTCCAGGATTGAGCACAAGGTCCCCAGCACCTGTCCTGTTTAATGTTAATATGATCACTAACACTGTTTTGAGCTAAGAAAAACTCTCAGTGATGCCCAAAAGCATTTTAGGGGTGTAGCACAAACTATGGGCTGGGTGAGCAGTGTGAAGATCCAACCTATTCCACAAGTGAGCACAGTTTTCCTGTCTAGACCATTGCCATGGTTTAGGAATTCAGTCCCCGGTTCAGTGCCCCCACTGCTGCCCATGTCCCCTTAAGCTGCAGGCACAAAAGGCAAATATCACGGGTTGACATAAGAACAGTTTACTTGGAAGAGCAATGAGATAAGAAAATGAACAGTAACAGCAAGAATATTAATAATAAAAGGTGTAAGAAAATAAATTATTCAAATGGGCAAATATCCCCAATAAGAAAATGCTGGACACCTCCCTCCACCATGTTTTCTCATCCAGAAGGAACCTTCTCCTCAGAAGGGTCCGTGTCTCCAGTCCCTCCAGTCTCTCCAGTTCTATGCAATGCCATAGAACAACCTTTGGGTCCTGGCCACGCCCCCTCCCAGTTACTGCAAAAAATTAACCCTGTCCTGCTGGAACTGGGACAATAATATATATCTCTACTCCACACCCTTGAGTATGACTCAAACCTAAGGAATTGAAGGCACACTTGCTAAGGAATGTAGTTGGACTGTGGACTTAGCCTCCCTTCTGCCTGGATATCTGCAAAGATGCACAATGTTTGAATAAAATGAGGTGACCCATTTATATTGTTATCTTTGGAAGCACTTCCATCAAAAGCAGAGGCATAGGTGTTATCAGACTCTTATATCTGTGTCCTATAAGGCCAATTAATTACTTTCTCAAAGCGACAGAATCAGGTGACACTCAACCGACATCACAAGTCACATTTTCTCCCATATTTACCTGGACTTTTAGTCTGGCAAAGTACTTGATCTCCATGGAAATCTCAGGAAACAAATTGTTTAAAAAAGGCTTTGCCTGTATGGGTAAACTAGATCTGGACAATGTAGACAAACCCTGATGTGTTCTTTTCTTGTATTTTTGCCCAATCTCTGGCAGAGCCCAGGCACAGCTGATGACAGAGTCTATGCAAGGGTCAATTTATTGGCAGTCGGTGGGGCCACCTGCCATGGCCCAGACACTTCAGCCATAAGGTTTCCCTGACAATCAACAACAGAAATAGAGAGGCCTTGGCCTTGTTTGTTTGCTGTACTGATGTAGCTAAAAGCCTGCAGGTCTCTGGGCACACCTGAATGTGTGCTGAGGCATATTCGTGGTGCTTCTGGTGCCCAGGGTGCAGGTAACAAAGACAAACTTTGGTCTGCCAGCCCTTTGGGCTGCTCTTCTGCCAGAACATGATGTCATTCAGCTCTGGAGACTGGAATTCATCTCATGACAAGCATCACTACATAATATCTGCAGATTATTAAGGCATGAGAAACCATGATTGTTGATAAACGAGAGCTTTGTGTCATATGCTACATATTTTCAGACCAAAAGAATAAATTTTAACTAGAGAAACTCTTCAAGTAGGTGGAAAACACAAGGATTTAAATCAGGAATTGGATAATGCTAAGCAGCTCTCAACTACTTTAATTAGAGATAACATCTTTCTTAATAATAAAATTAAATTTATGGAAATCAATTTAAAATTGTGATTTTTTTAACAATTAAAGAAAAATAATTTTACTTTTTATTTTGGGAACATTTCCAGAAAAGAAAGTTTCATCATTATTATGTTCTGACCCACATCTCAGCCTGGAAATACCTGATTAATCTTGTTCCAAACAAGAAAAGCCTAAACTCACAAATTAATAAGGATCCATCTACTAGTTATTAGTATCAATAATTACCATTTCATAGGTATTTTGTAATCAGATTTAAATTTAAAGACAAAACCCTGTAATTTTTCCACATTCATTTATCTTCAACATATCATGGAAAATATTATTTCCTTAAAATATAGAATAAAGACTACAGGAGAGGCTGTTGAAATTGTACTTCAAATTCCATGTCCTCATCAGTTTTCTTAAAACGTATCTTAATGTAAATATACCTGGTTTCTAAGATACTCATGAAAACGTTCTGGTTTCTACAGGAACAGCATGTAGAAATATTTCCAGCTTTTAGATGCATTGTTCTCATAGTGTGTCAGTTGTGTTGCACTCGTACACAAACACAAAAAAATATATCTGTTAGTCTTATGCATGACACTAGTAAGAACACCTACTGCAATAAATAAATATATTGTGTGTCTGTGGTTTTGCATGCTTGTGTTGAATTCAGATATAATTTTCTTTCTTGCTTCTTTTGCTTTTCAAGTGATGAGTTATTTGGATGCTGGGTCAAAGCCCCTGGTTTTGAGAGACAACTGCTTGGGCAAATGAGTCAACAGGACAGTTTCAAATACTTGAAAGCATTTATAGAAAAGAATTCAAAATGTTTTTTCCTTAGTGTCACCCTGATAGAGATATATGATTAATTGTAAAAACATTCTAAGACTCGATGGTATAATTCTTCTAGAGATATTTCTGTTAAATAGCTACCAATACTTATTATTGTTCTCACATTTTCCCCCTTTCATTTACCTACATGCATGTATCTATTTATTACCGCTATACACAATATTTGCATATATGTATGCATGTATAATTTTAGTTCATCTATTACCACATCATATGACATGGATTTAACTTTCCATGGGGTTTTACTTTGGAAAATCACCAATCCTAGGATTCTAAATAGCTGGATACACACAAAATATAGATGTCTAAGGACTTCTAAAAAAGACCTATAAACTAGGACTATGTGACAAATTCTCTGAAAAAATGCAGGATTTAGCATGTTAAATAGTGTTATATATTGAAACATTATCTTTTCTGCTAATGTTTGTTTACATATCAGGGATTTATTTTTTTTAGTTACATGTGCCTCAGAGGGGAGAATACTTTTATGGCTTTGCACAGTAGACCTCCACCCACTCATTTACAATTGCTGAGATGGAATGTGGAGATAGTGACTTCAGTGATATTTGGATCAGGCTCTCAGTAATTGGACACACTGAAATCTCTGCTAAAAAAGTTCCTTAAGGCTAATGATGCACTTCAGGGGACACAACCTAAATATGGCTTATAGGGCTTTTAGGAAGGCAGAAGTTTGGATAAGAGCGCTTCTAAGACACATGCCTTTCTTGTTTCTGAACAATGTGAACATTTAATTTTTCCTACACATCTCCTCCTCTTCTACTGCCTGTCAGATAAAAAAAGGCTCACAGATGGTTTTGTGGGGGAGATAAAAGACCCTCTTTTAACCTCTACCCCACCCCCCAAATAACTGCATATCCAATGTGAATTTATCAGAAGCCTTATGTGAGTTTCAAAACTTTTGCCAAGTCCACATTTTCTGTTTTACCAAAAATCTAATTTCAGATTTCATTCTTTTAATTAACAGATCACAGATACTACTTTAATTAATTATGCTCTAAAAAATTAAATCAGCTAGATGTGGGTGCTTGCTTTTCTGCTGAGCTCGGTTGGAATTATACTATCAGCACAAATGTTCACTGATGGAGAGGACCTGTCCACTCTTATGATGAATGGGATCATTCTTACAGCATTGTGTTGAGTTTAGTCGACCAGATCTCTTCTAGGCTTACTCAAGGGCAAGAAAATTTCCCTAAGGAATTCCACAGCTAACTTCCTAATCCAACTCTACTAAATTCTAACAATTTAAAATTCTAAATTTTACCACAGGTTTCAATCAAAAGTTGAAACTGATTTCATGCCTCCCCACAAGCACACTTCCCATCTAACGTGTGTACATTTTCCTTCAAGCAAACAGTACAGATGTGAAGTTCAAAATTCTGAAGGTGTTTGCCCAAATTTCAGCAATGTACAATGTTACAGTGTTGCACTACGTAAAGTACAGAGAAGTCAGTCATTCTACCCTCAGGATTCTCGTCCATGTATTCTTCTTGTATTACAACAGAACCAGGCTGGTGAGTTTAATTTAATACACTGCCAGTCCAAAGTGCCTTTTTTCACGACCTGATGAAAACACTGACATTTGGTCTTGTTCTGTGCTTATTTATCTCACTCCCAACTGCATGTCTTAGAGTAAGGCTCAAAAATCAGAGACAAAGTGTATCCCAAACTAAGGAAGGATGTCAACAGTTGAAATAATTCTTGGCCCACAGCAAATTAATAGAAAATCCCGTGGTACTTCAATTCATACAGAAGTTCTGAAGTTGAGAACAATGAAAGAACTGTATCATATAAGGCAATTTAGGTTGGAAGAGACCTCCTGAGGTCATTTAGTTCAACTATGGCTCACAAGAGAACCAGCCAGACCAAACAGACTAGGGTCTTGTCTAGTCCAGTTTTGAAACTCCAAGAAAAACAATCTGAAAGCCTTCCCGTGGAAAGTGGGCTCTCTAACACCATATGGCTATTCACAGAACTACAGTGCAGGAATCTAGGACACTGGTAATATCCTTGATCTCACCTTCTCCTTCTCATGTGGCCCATTGCAGTCTTTTATATCATTTGATATTTAACCTAGAGGTTACCAGTTCTGCAGCATGCTGAGTGCACCAGGAGGTGTTTTATGAAGCCATTCGGACTATACATGGAATGGCTGCACTTATGACAACTGGACCTGATGACTTAGATGGTCTCCTGCAGGTGTCTCTTCCTAGCTGAATCTGCAGATATTAACTGCACAAGTAAACCACGGCTTGCATGAATGACAGCTTGTTTTTCATAATCTATAACAGCATATTTTTGCATGTGAAATTACCTGCTTGTGACAGCATAGGCATGTTTTGCATACATATCTTATGAGAGTTCCCTTTGAAAGATGGTCTTTGGATAACCTTTACAGTCCTCCTGGAAATTCATATAAATGACTTCTGTTCCAAGGGTAAATATATGCAAGTGAAATAAAGAGGTCCCACCCTTCCTACAAAATTTCAGCTTCACACACGTCAATCCAAAACTGCATTTTGTAAATCTGCTTATTAGAGACACCACACAAAAAAATTGAAAGCAAAGGCACACACCTCCTGCTCCTGTCAGCCCATTCTCTACATAGGCATGCAAGAGACAGGCCTCCACCAGCTATGAGGGTTGAGAGGATTAGGCCACACCTAATTCAAAGGTTTGTTTCCATCCACAGTTCCATTTTCTGCTGTAAATTATTTAGACTGCCAAGGAATTGAGAAACAGTGTAAAAGAGGAATGCACAAGAAATCAGGGAAGATAAATTAAGGGGATGTTACAGGGTGAACATAGTACTTTCCAAGGCCTGGGCTGCTTAACCTGGTTTCCAGGCCCCCATTTCAACATGCAAGCATGGCTGAAAGTTTTGATTTAGTGTGGACCATGTAGATAGCAAATAGGAATATATGGGAGAAACTGCCAGATGACAGAGGAACTCAGTAGGAAGAAGAAAGCAATAAAAGAAAATATATTCTTATGTTCCTCTGCCCCACACCTAGCTACGTCATTGTTTCTGAATCTTGTATAAAATATTTAGTCAGGTTTTCAAATAAATCTTTCAGAATCTATCTGCCAAGTAAATCAGGGAAAAATGGCATGGCCAAGAATGTCCATGAAGGCTGTTGTATTGCAGCCATTGTCTGTCTGACACGGGGCATAGCCTTGCAGCAAATACACAAATATGTTGGGTCTGATTCCTTTGTGAACAAGTAGGTGGCCAGGAACAAGTCACCCAGGCCCTCCACTCCCCAGTTCTGCACCTGCAAGATAATAATACCTCTCTGAGAGCTGTAAAGAAAAAAAGAAGGTCAATTATAATGAAAGTTCTCTTTTACTTTTTCTGCAGGGAAAAAATCAAGGTATCATAGACAAATGTCCTTGACCCCAGGTAAAAGTTGAAAGAACAGGAAAACCCTTTTTTCATGAAAGACTAAAACTGTGAATAACATTTCTCCTCATCTCTTACCATCACACTGAACATACCTTTCATACCCTTAACAACTTTGTGGTGACAGGCAAGCCTTACCTTGTCTGTCCAGGGAGTGAATTCTCAGCATCATTTCCTCAGCAATCTCCATAGTGGGCCCTGTTATTTGTCACCCCTTTCAGTAGAAGAGAAAGAGAAAATGAAGTGCAAGGGTAAGATTTCAGTAAACCTTTGCTTTGATGTCCAAAGAAATTCTCTTGCATGTCTCAGCTGCAGGAAAGAGCTTTCTACAATGTGGGATACAGGAAAGGAAAGAAAAAGGAGGTACTCTCTTTGCACATATAGCAACCTGCATTTGCACAAGGAGATGAAATGTGAGTAGTCCCACTGACTCTGTGACACGGTGCAGATGACTGAGTTTTCCAGAAACCTCCTGCCCGTTTTCCATGGAGTAGGATCCAACAATATTATGCTAACTGAACTGTTTATGAGCATCCTGCTAATGGTTGTACTCTAGAAGTTTTGACTACCTCCTTCATGGCCCAATCCAACACTCACTAAAGCAAATGAAATAAATCTCTTTAGACAGGAATGCTAACAGCACTGGAGGTACCAAGAATACAGAGTGAAGCTGGCTCCCACCACTCCATAACACTTCCATTTCAACTCTGTGTTAAACTGAGCATGCTATGCCATGTCTATAATTCCAAGTACTATTTCTGTAATTCAAGCTATGATCATGATATACCTCCTCAGGAAAAATGACAGCAAACTTAAGTTCATATTCCACATAGAAAATATTTCATATAGCACATAAATGTTCAAAATATGATTGTGCTCTGCCTCAACTCCTTTCACTGCAGTTTTAACTTCAGAGGAATGAACAACAAAGCAACAGGGAAATCCTGCACTAATATTTTGATTCAGAAGATATATAAGGAAAGCTATGGGGGAAAACAGAATTTGGAAGGAAAGTGCTGCTTAACAGGAAAATATATCATCAGAATCAAGACCTATATCTCTGCAACAGTTTTCCTAACTATATGAGTGTTCAGAAAGATATTTAGCTTTCTCTCCTTGTTATTACAGGTTGGGCTAGCCTTTTGATTCATAATCTTCAGAACATCTGTTCCTTCTTGCTTTCTGATCCCTATTATTATTATAGTATGAAATTAAGGTGAATTATGAAAATATCTAGAGACATAAAGTTAATCAGGATTCTTTAATGAAGGCTGAAATATTTTTCTCTATTGTTTCTAAAGTTAACAAGAAGCCTCTAAAACAAGCTATATGATCTCTATTTTTAAAAAGTAGAAAAAGAAGGGATGTAAAAAGACCTTATTTACTCCATGCTCTTTCCTCAAGGAGTTTTGGGAGATTATTACTCTAAGAATAGAAAAGCCAGTATATTTTTCAGAAATCTTTTTTTTCTGACAAAGAGTTGCAGTGTCTTTTATTGATACATCTGCAGCCTTAGCTATTATCTGCTATTTAAAACATCCAGGATTTATTCTGTAACAGCAAGATATTTTCTGAAGTAATTATGTACTGTGAATTGTCTTATTCTGGACCCCCACTAAAATGGCATGTGCAAATCCAGTGGAGGACAATGAACTGATTAAGGCATTGGACCATCTGACTGAGTTTGTTCAGCCTGGAGAAGAAAGGACTCATGGAAGCCTTATCAATATGTATAAATACTTTATGGGGAGGGATTAAATAAGAAAGAGACTAAGAATTCTCATTGGTAGAGATTGAAAAGCGAAAAAGGAATCAGCACAAACTCAAAGGCAATAAATTCCATTGAAACTTAAGAAAAAGTATTTCTCTATCTGCAGTGATGCTTTCCAAACACTGGAACAAGTTGGCTAAGTGGAACTGTGTTGTCTCTATCCTCAGAGATGCTCAAATCTCAGCTGAGCACACCCAAAGCAACCTGCCCTAGCTGACCTTACACTGACCAGAGGCATTATACTCATTCTTCAGAGATTACTTTCAAAGCCCTGTGATTCTGTGAAAACCTGGAGTCCAGGGATGGAAGGGTCCAAAGATATTTCAGTCACATGTAGTCTTTATATCAATAAACTGATGAGACAGAAATTTGAAAAAACAGTTGAAGTTGACATGGACCTCTGGAGATAGCTGATCCTGCTCAAGCAGGGCCACCTAGAGCTGGTTGAGCAGCACTATGTCCAAACAACTTTTGAAATCTCTAGAAAGGGAAACTCTATGACCTCTCTAGCCAGGTAGCATCAGGGATCAGTCACCCTCACAGTGATAAAGTGTTTTTTAATCTTCAGATGGATCTGAAAACAAACTGTGCTTCAGTTTGTGCCCACTGCCTCTGCTCCTGTCACTGGGTAACACTGAAGAGCCTGGCTCCTTCCTCTTTGCACCTTCATTCAAGTATCCCTCACAATAGTGAGAACATCCAAGTCTTCTCTTTTCCAGGATGAGTAGTCTCATCTCTCTCAACTTTTCCCTGTAGAAGAGATGAACCTGTCTCTTCATTGTCTTTGTCACCCTTAATCAGGTTCTCTCCAGAACTTCCACATTTTCCTCCCTTGTAGTACAGAGCCCAGACATCAACACATTACTCCAAGTGTGGCCTCACCATCATTGAATATTGGGGAAGGATCACTCACCTACCTCAACCTGCTGACAATAATTCTCCTAACTCTGGCATGAAATGGCAAAACACTTGCTCACTTCTATCTCACGTTCAGCTTGGCATCCACCAGGACCCACAAGTCCTTTCCTGCTGTGCTTCTTTCAAGACAGTTAATCCAATACCCTACTGATGTGTGAAACTACCCCTCCCCAGTTGCAGTACTTCACACTTGTTGAATTTCATGAGGTTCCTGTCAGCCAGGTGATGTTTTCAGCTGGAGATATCCCTAAGAACTACTCATGATTGTGATTCATTATGATTGAGATTAATCCTTACATTTAGATAGAAATGTTTTATTTTGGGGAAATATATGCTCCCCTATGAAAAAAGTATATATAAAGAGATAAATAGGGGAAAGAGATTAATTTTACTTTTTCAGACATAGCCAGAGTTAGGAAGCATTTACTGAATCTAAAATGCATTGGCTCCTTAATTATATTCCAGATGTCACTAAATGAACCTACATCAACACAAAGAAGATATTGTAAATAAATATTAGAAGACACATCAGATAAGAATTCACATCCAGTCTCCAACTCAGCCATAGACAAGATAACCCCAAAAGCACATATCCACAGCTTATGAAGTCTGACTTCTAGTGTTCTTCTCCTAGGTAGATTATCTACTTGTATTAGATTAGAATTTTTAGTTCCTCTTTCTTGTCCTTTTTCAAATTGCCTGGTTTCATGAACCATGCAGGAATACAATGTACTTGAAACCTCTGTTTCTCAGTCAAGTATGATTTAAAAGTAGTAATAAGTTCAAATGTTAATGTATGTTACATAGTCAGAACATATTAATAAGCAGAGGGAAATGAACCAAAGGTGCTCTGAATGCCATCCCTTAAATCTACACTCCAGAGAAATGGAGTGCACAAAATTTTCCCAGAAAGAACTACAAAGGTGAAAAAAAAACCATTCTTGCTTACTAATTCAAGCTGACACAATAAAAAACATTTCTCTCTATAATCTGCAGCAGCAATTGTGTAAAACAAGCAAGACTAAACATGCTTGGGCTGTGAGTTGTGCTTCATAGCACTACAGATAACTTGAGGAAATCCTCCAGCAATTTAATCATGCTAATAATGAATCTGGGCAGTGCTGACATAAATATAAGCCTTGTTCCTGGCTAAGGTTTACTTACAGTCACTGAAGACTGAGCTTTCCCTGACTACTGATTTTTAGGAAAAGCAAAAATGTCTGTGTCAATAACTAATATTTATTCCTCTTCTTCTTGGTAAGAATACAAATTACCTGACCTACAAGGCAGGAAAGATATGCATGCTTATTCAGACTTATGCCTGTAAAGGTATTAGATGAAAGACGTCTCATATTAAAACAATCACATGATGCAGATCTTCCAACTTATGGTGTTTGTTAGTAGCAATTAATACTGGGATCATCTGCGTCCTGACAGTCTCTGGCAGTTTATTTGGAATTAAAATATATTTTAAAGGCTGAAAAATACGTTATAGGTGCACATTTGATACATATGTAGATATATGTTTAGGAAAAGGAGTGAAAAATCCTAACCAAATGAGAATGTACAAAAAACACAGAACAAAGAAAAGGGCATATTTTGCTGTGTTCTATGTTTTTTTCCATCTTCATTCATTCCTACTTGTTTTTGATTTACCTCATTCATGATTTACCAGAAAAAGATCTTATCGCTAGCTGTGTGCTTATAAAGACTTAGAAAATACAAAGATTTTGACTCCACAGAGACAAATCACAGGCAATTATTCAGAAAGAACTATTACATAGGTATAAATATATGTCTAAAACAAAACTAGCCAGTACAAATAGGTGTCATATTTAATTAAAAAAGCATTTCTATTCTTAAATATCTTCCACAATTTATGTAGGTTACTTGATTATTCTACTTATATTGCATTTTTATCTGTTTCTTTAAACCTGGACAATTGTGTGCCATTGCTGATAATTATTTTTTTTTAAATTATCCAGTGAAAGGAAAAGAGAATTTTCTCTTTAAGTTCATATGCTTTCTTGTGATAAGGCTTTGGTAGGGAAAAAATCAGACTAAGTACAAAAAAACGAGACAGCAAACTGGCCTAAGATTTCTCTTCATGCCTGTGTGATTGAGGGAACTTACAAGGCAGGTAAGACTTTGCTCCAGTTTTATAGCTGTGGGATTTGAAAGTTGCCAGGCTGCTTAATAGAGAAAGCTAAAAGCACCCCTGTAAGGATTTAAATGGAAGTCTCATCTGTTCTACAGAAACACACCTTTCTTACTACTGTGATTTTGATCACCTGCTGTTCTCCAATTAAACTATGAACAAGTAAAAAAGGAATGCAATATATTTGCATGTGAAATGCAGCATAGTGGCAATCAGAGTTTTTTTAAGAGAAGATCAATTTGGGAAGAACAATGTGTGTCTGTAATGTGCTGCAAAGATTTCTTTATTCTTCTGAATTGAGAAAACAAGATGCTGGGAGCTTTATTTTCTTAATGAAAGAATTTTAGGATGATTTGCCACCCACCTGGGAATCTGAGTGGCAGAGAAAGTGGAAGGTAGAAAAATATGGCACATATTAGAAGCAGCTTAAAGAACTGTTGATGAAAAGGACTAGTTCAGAAATTAGAAAATACAGGTTATATTCTTG
Organism: Notiomystis cincta; assembly: GCA_013398075.1. Lineage (NCBI taxonomy): Eukaryota > Metazoa > Chordata > Aves > Passeriformes > Notiomystidae > Notiomystis > Notiomystis cincta. The sequence goes on from VZRX01007037.1 coordinate 167,633, forward strand.
GTTTCATTGTCTATTTAGTGTGGAATGAGAAATGGTATTTTGCATCTGTGTCTCAGTTCTGCCTGTGTAATAAGGGGTTTCTTTGTTTTGACAGCTACTTTGGTCTAAATGTGCAAGAAAGTCATAGTTACTGATCTGTTTCAGTGGTTTATAGAGAAGTTGCACTGTTCTCAATACACACCTGCTTTGTTTCACAATATTTTACATCGACAGAACTCAGAAAGTTAGAAAGAAGGGCATGGAAATAATATCCTTGTTGTTACAGGAGATGGGACTAAGCTACAAGGAAGTGAGGGGACTGCCAGCAGCCATCTCATATGGCAGCAGGGAGGTGAAAAATGGTAGCTGGATGTGCTGGTATCCAGTAAAGACCCCACCACATTAAATCATAACACAAATTCCTGCACAAAGAAGGATTCAATCTCATATTGGGCCTGTTTTCTTTTGGATAACATGATTATCTGGCCTTTCGGGGCTCCAGTTTACAAAAAAATAAACCATCAAAAAGCAGGCATATTGGCAAAAGGAGTTTATAGAGGCACAGGAAATAAACATATCATTTAAGGCTCCCAAAAGCTGTGAGATGAAAGGAAGATGTCAAGGCACTGTGTGGCTTGAGGCAGGGAAGAGGATGCAGGAAAGAGGGCAAAAAAAAAGAGGAAGGGAAGGGGGGCTGGGGAAAGAGGGGGAAAAATTAGGGGGAAAAAAGAGATGGCTGCAAAACTGCTAACCAGATTCCAGCAGTGCATCTTTAAACACCCAAGAACTAAAGAAAAAAATGTATCTTTTTAAGTAATCTAGTGATTTACATCCTCACTCATTAAAGTTAGTGAGAATTTTACCATTGATTTCAAAAGAGTTTTTATCAGAATTTTTGGAGAGTGCAGCAATATAGTTGTAATTATACTCACAGGGACAACATTTTCTCCGGAAGTAATATTTTCATTTATATCTGGTAAAGATCCTCTAATAATCTATGATCCATCAACAAATTACAGATTTTTCATAAGTCAGACATTTCAGTCATAGAATCACAGAAAAGTTTGAATTGGAAGGGGACCTTGAAGATCATCCAGTTCCAACCCTCCTGCCATGGGCAGGGACATCTTCCACTAGACTGGGTTGCTTAGATCCCTATCCAACATGGCCTAGAAAACCTCCAGGGATGGGGCATCCACAGCTTTCCTGGTAAACCTCTTCCTATGCCTCATCACCCTCACAGGAAAGAATTTCTTCCAAGTATCTAATCTAAACCTACTCTTTTTGAAGCCATTCCCCCTTCTCTTGTCACTAGATGCCCTTGCAAATATTCTTGCTCCTTCTTTCCTGTAAGTTCCCTTCAAGTACTGGAAGGCTATAATTAGGTCACCCCAAAGTCTTCTTTGCTCCAGGCTGAACAAACCCATTTCTCAAAGCTTTTCCTCATAGGAGAGGTCTTCATTCCCCTAATCAACTTGCTGTCCCCTTCTGGACTCACTCCAACAGCTCCATGTCTTTCCTGTGCTGGACCCCAGAGCTGGGTGCAGCACTGCAGGTGGGGTCTCTTGAGCTTCTCCAGGTCCCTCTGGACGGCATCACATCCTTCCAGTGTGTGAACTGCAATACTCAGCTTGGTGTCATCTGAAAATTTGCTAAGGGTGTACACAATCCCTCTCTCCCAGTCTTTAATGAAGATTCTAATACTTGTTATTCAGTGGTATTTCAGTGATACATGCTTATTCTGAGAAATGCAATTCTGAAAGAAAAAATGGCATTTTTTAGAGGAAAATTCAATTTTTACTTCCAAATTGCTTTTTTAAAATGATTCGATCAATCATGAATTATATATTCAGCATTTCATTTAGAAAGAATTTTCAGATTTATTTCCTTCTTTTCCTTCATTTTCANGCCTACATTGTGGCTGAACTCCTGTTTCTGCACCATTCCTTATCCATAGCACTGTTTTGTAGGCAGTCATAAAGAAGCAGGTCTCTCAAATTGCAGTCAAGCTCCCTCCCCACCCCCTGATTTTACCATACCTACTTCTCTAGCTTCTTGTAATGTCATGCTGGATTAGGTCCCTGTGAAATATCATGAGCTAGGTCTGGAGAGAGGTTTTTCAGCACCAGAACACGTATTGCTTTTGCCACTGGATGAAATACAGCAGTAAGAAATCAAGGCAGCAGAAACAATATGCATACACATAGGCATGTGTCTGCATTCCCCATGGAGAGCATTAATAGATGGGCTCAGTGCTTGGATGTGCCAGACTGGAAAAATTAACTACAGGTCACCTAAGCAATATTTATATTGACTGTCATGATTAGAGTTTGTCTTTGTCAGAAAAATTAGCTTTCCTCTGAGCATCACAAACAAGCAAACATGCTGCATTTTCCTGATTTTCTTTTCCTTGAAAGACAAAACTTTCAAACCCTGAAATATTTTTACTGTAAAGGAAGGTCCCAAGTTGTTATTAACACTTATAAAATGTTTGTCTCTCTTATCTCGCTGAATAAGCTTTATTTGTATTTTTGGGTCTCACTTTTTTGTCACTTTAATGACTTTCTGCTTACTGCTGAGACACAACCCTGTCAGACTTTTCAGGAAATTATGGAACTGAAGAGCTTGCGCAGGCAGCCACTTGCATTTATTCAGTGGTGCGGGGAGGGCATAAGGACATAGAAGACAGGAGAAAATTGCAATTCACAAAATGTATTACGAAGAAAAAAAAACTTAAATTTTTATTGAATATTTGATATTGTGTATTTTTTAGAATATCTAATAATTTTACATCACCTGGCCCTATGAGCAACGACCCCAACAGCACTATGGGTTGTTTTCATGGCATAATACAGTACTTTTAAGGAAGATAATGGACACAGGATGATTACCAACACAATTACACTCCCAGCAAGGCCAGCGTTCTCCTCCTTCTTTAACAAGCAGCTCCTCATCCTCCTTTCAAACAGTACAACTCTTTACTGTAGGCTTTTAGACATGAGGGGCCACACATAAAGGATTCATCAGGAAGCTTGCCAAAGTATTGTAATGGGGAGTAAAAGCTTAATTGCCTCACAGGTGAATGCCTCCAGTATGGATCTAAGCTGCAATGTCTTTAAAAGAACTCAATCAATTGTTTTAATGCCATTATGTTTCAAATTTTAAGTGCAGACACTTAAGGAAAAGAATTCCCCAGTTCAGGTCTATCTAGTAGCTCTTTATATTTGAATGACTGACACCTGTTAACATAATTAGGTAATTAGTTTACTTTGAATTATTAAGGGAAAGATCTGAAATGATAAAAGCTGTAACAGAGCTGGAGGGCTTTATTATTTTTTCACTTTCTTTTCTGGTTTAGCTGAAAACATAAAGAGCAAATACACAGAAACATATGGTTCTAACCTTCTTGAAGATAGGCCTGTGGGGGATTTTTCCAGGTTTGTGAAGTCAGCTCCAGGGTGATGTTATCCATTTTCAAACATTTTCTTTCCCTGTTTAGCATTTTGAGTTTTCACAGGCTTCTTGCTCTCCCTGGTTTTGATAAGAATCAGTCATTGATTTATTGAACTCTTTTAAGAAAAGATCATTCTACTGGTGTTTTCACTTTGACCAAAACTGGGACAATACTGCAGTTTTCATAAGGAGAAGACCTATTCTCATGAGATTTCCAACCTGATTTTCATAACAAAGAAGTTACTGAAAAACTTTTTTTTTCTGTTGCCTGAACCAAACCTTTTGAGATTCATCCCCTAGCAGAAGCATTTTGCTTTTAACGATTTCCCACTGATATGTATAGTGAAGACCGTCTCTGTGCATTAAGAGCAGCTTGCAATACAATGGGGTTTGAGAGCCAGTAGCTTCCCAAGCTTTGAAGCACCTGGCATAATAATGGATGTGCTGATGGATGACCTGAGTGTTACACAGACAGAATATAGCCTATCAGCATTATACTGATGGATTCTTTCCAGTACCTAAAGGAGAAGATTTTGAAAGGAAGACCTATTTCTACTTCAAGGGAAAAACAATAGGGATGCAGAACTGTGGGAGAATGATGTATTGCTATTCTATAGTTTCTGCTTCTAGGTACAGCTGTCAGAGTTTGAGTGCTTCCTCTTCTCAAGCAAGCATTTTCAAAGGTTAATGAGATGGAAGGCAAGAGGACATGAGCTCACAATGTGCACTTCCAGACCAGAAAGCCAAACACATCCTGGGCTGCATGAAAGGTCAGGCAAGGTAGATGTGTCTCTCACTCTGTTCTCCTGTGACCACACCAGGAGTAGTGAGTCCAGCTCTGGTGACCTCAGCACAGAAAGGACATGGACCTCTTGGAGCAAGTCCAGAGGGGGTCACCAATTGGATCATAGGGATGGAGCTCCAGCACAGGCTGAGGGGACTGGGATTGTTCAGCCTGGAAAAGAGAAGGCTGTGGGGTGACCTAATTGCAGTGCCCTAATTGCAGTTCCTGATGGGAACTTACAGGAAAGACGGGGCAAGAATATTTACAAGAATATCTAGTGACAGGAGAAGGGGGAATGTCTTCAAATTGAAAGACAATAGGTTTAGATTAGATACTTGGAAGAAATTCTTTCCTGTGAGGGTGATGAGGCACAGGAAGAGGTTTACCAGGAAAGCTGTGGATGCCCCATCCCTGGAGGCCATGTTGGATAGGGATCTGAGCAATCCAGTCTAGTGGAAGATATCCCTGCCCACAGCAGGAGGGTTGGAACTAGATGTTCTTCAAGGTCCCTTTCTACTCAAGCCATTTTATGATTCTTTAATTCTGTGATTCTGAGACTGATATTATACTAGGTATTCTTAGAAGCGTGATTATATTGGGCAGAAAAATAACAGGTAACAGCTGCTCTGTTGTAACTTATCAATGTTGAATAAGGATGAAGCAAACATGCTATAGAAGATATATCAACATCACTTTCACTTTGGAGATTTAAGAATATAAACCACAGAATTCCTTGTGAAACATGACCAGCTCTAGTATAGCATAAATGGAAGAGCATTGATGTTATTTCAGTTGTATTTCTCAGTAAGATATATCTATGATATAAATTGCAAAAACTTCAGATAACATTTCCAAGTACCCTGATACAAATTCCTACTGGGCACCTTGAGAAAAAGCAACAGAAACCCTTGCAGGTGGAGGATGTGATAACCACAGTTTAGACTCCAGGTATCACAGGGCACTTTTCTCTACCAGCAAGTTCAGACAAGCTCACTCTGGTTACAGCCCAGCTGATTTGACAGTCCTAATCTGGTAATTACAAAAAAAATCTTATGCCCAGGTGGTAAACATCGTTAAAGACAAATTATACAAGTTTGGACATTAAGAACACCTAGAAATCATAGGTAAGACTGAAAGTGATGCCAGAGTGCATCTATCTGCCTCCATCAATATAAACACATAAACTTCCTTACATCTCTTTCTTTGATGATTTTCTAAATTAACTGAACTGCAAAGTGCTATTATTTCTCTAACTGTAAAAAGAGTAAGAATTGTAATTCTCTATCTCACAGACATGCCAAGAATCTTGATCAATGCAAAGTCCATGTAAGGGGAAATTCAAAAGGTGCAATGTGTCGTTTGTTCACTGCATGAGACAGCACTGAAACTGCTCCATATCGGCTTTTCCAGAAAGCTTAAAAGACCTTGAAAGCTCTGATCCTGTAAATACTAGGGAGAGAGAGAAGGTAAAGACAAGACAAGCTCTTTTGGAAGGGAAGAAGGAAGGTTTGGAAGATTCCTAGCCTCAGGAGTTTTCAGAGGATCATACAGTAGGTAGAGAGTTGCATTCCTGGGAACCACCTCAGTCCTGCCTTCTTAAATATTTCACTGTTCTCATTAGAACTAAGCACAGAGCACTGGTAACAAAGGGTAACCAACATGATGTATGACAGTTATTTAATTTGTCTTGGAATCACACAGGCAGGATTATATTTCTGGCTTTAGGTGACTGAAACAAGTAAATCATGCTTAGAGACAGCTATGTAAGAAAAGATCTCCATGTGGTGAGGGAAAGGATGCTGGATTGCTGTTGTTATAGACACAGGGAACACCAAAATATATCAAGATCTTAAAAATTCATTGTCATTTATATAAACATCCCTGTAATTCGCACTTCAGAGTCTTATGAAGGACAAAAGAAGCTCTGAGCATGACTCATTGTATAAACTGCTATATTTTTGTGTGGCANGAAAGGTCAGGCAAGGTAGATGTGTCTCTCACTCTGTTCTCCTGTGACCACACCAGGAGTAGTGAGTCCAGCTCTGGTGACCTCAGCACAGAAAGGACATGGACCTCTTGGAGCAAGTCCAGAGGGGGTCACCAATTGGATCATAGGGATGGAGCTCCAGCACAGGCTGAGGGGACTGGGATTGTTCAGCCTGGAAAAGAGAAGGCTGTGGGGTGACCTAATTGCAGTGCCCTAATTGCAGTTCCTGATGGGAACTTACAGGAAAGACGGGGCAAGAATATTTACAAGAATATCTAGTGACAGGAGAAGGGGGAATGTCTTCAAATTGAAAGACAATAGGTTTAGATTAGATACTTGGAAGAAATTCTTTCCTGTGAGGGTGATGAGGCACAGGAAGAGGTTTACCAGGAAAGCTGTGGATGCCCCATCCCTGGAGGCCATGTTGGATAGGGATCTGAGCAATCCAGTCTAGTGGAAGATATCCCTGCCCACAGCAGGAGGGTTGGAACTAGATGTTCTTCAAGGTCCCTTTCTACTCAAGCCATTTTATGATTCTTTAATTCTGTGATTCTGAGACTGATATTATACTAGGTATTCTTAGAAGCGTGATTATATTGGGCAGAAAAATAACAGGTAACAGCTGCTCTGTTGTAACTTATCAATGTTGAATAAGGATGAAGCAAACATGCTATAGAAGATATATCAACATCACTTTCACTTTGGAGATTTAAGAATATAAACCACAGAATTCCTTGTGAAACATGACCAGCTCTAGTATAGCATAAATGGAAGAGCATTGATGTTATTTCAGTTGTATTTCTCAGTAAGATATATCTATGATATAAATTGCAAAAACTTCAGATAACATTTCCAAGTACCCTGATACAAATTCCTACTGGGCACCTTGAGAAAAAGCAACAGAAACCCTTGCAGGTGGAGGATGTGATAACCACAGTTTAGACTCCAGGTATCACAGGGCACTTTTCTCTACCAGCAAGTTCAGACAAGCTCACTCTGGTTACAGCCCAGCTGATTTGACAGTCCTAATCTGGTAATTACAAAAAAAATCTTATGCCCAGGTGGTAAACATCGTTAAAGACAAATTATACAAGTTTGGACATTAAGAACACCTAGAAATCATAGGTAAGACTGAAAGTGATGCCAGAGTGCATCTATCTGCCTCCATCAATATAAACACATAAACTTCCTTACATCTCTTTCTTTGATGATTTTCTAAATTAACTGAACTGCAAAGTGCTATTATTTCTCTAACTGTAAAAAGAGTAAGAATTGTAATTCTCTATCTCACAGACATGCCAAGAATCTTGATCAATGCAAAGTCCATGTAAGGGGAAATTCAAAAGGTGCAATGTGTCGTTTGTTCACTGCATGAGACAGCACTGAAACTGCTCCATATCGGCTTTTCCAGAAAGCTTAAAAGACCTTGAAAGCTCTGATCCTGTAAATACTAGGGAGAGAGAGAAGGTAAAGACAAGACAAGCTCTTTTGGAAGGGAAGAAGGAAGGTTTGGAAGATTCCTAGCCTCAGGAGTTTTCAGAGGATCATACAGTAGGTAGAGAGTTGCATTCCTGGGAACCACCTCAGTCCTGCCTTCTTAAATATTTCACTGTTCTCATTAGAACTAAGCACAGAGCACTGGTAACAAAGGGTAACCAACATGATGTATGACAGTTATTTAATTTGTCTTGGAATCACACAGGCAGGATTATATTTCTGGCTTTAGGTGACTGAAACAAGTAAATCATGCTTAGAGACAGCTATGTAAGAAAAGATCTCCATGTGGTGAGGGAAAGGATGCTGGATTGCTGTTGTTATAGACACAGGGAACACCAAAATATATCAAGATCTTAAAAATTCATTGTCATTTATATAAACATCCCTGTAATTCGCACTTCAGAGTCTTATGAAGGACAAAAGAAGCTCTGAGCATGACTCATTGTATAAACTGCTATATTTTTGTGTGGCAGGTCTGAAGGGGAAAGATGATCTTTTCTGCTTAGACTTAAAATAGTGACCATGTAGTTAAACTAGAAAACAAACAAAGAAAAAACCAAAATAAACAGAAAACCAAAACAAAAACAAACAAAGAAAAAGAGTGCTCTACCTCGACAAAGAGCAATACAGACAGCACTTCATTTGCCAAGTATGTGGTTCTGTATGGATTCATGGGATCATATAGAGGCAGCTTTCAGTGCAATGTTTTCCTGCTGCACAGATTACTGGGATTGCAGACCAGGTAGCCTGCCCCTCTGCCCTTTTACATGACAGAGAGACTCTCTACTCCTGTGTGAGTGAGGGTCAGTGGCAAGCCAAGAAGCATCTGCAGTATTAAAGCCTGGTATACTAACAAGGGTACAGGCTTGCTCCTTTTATGCCAGATGCATAATGGCAAGAGAACTGACAATGCACCCAGAGGCTGACATGACAGAAGGACAACATGAACTGGACATACCAGCTATAACCTTGGAGGCAAGGTAGCACACAGACATTATGCTGGCTCTAGAATTTTTCACAAGGGATGCTCTATTAGATAGTATACTGACTTGAAACTCAGATTGCATTGCCATTGTTAGATACTACACTGACAGCTGGTGAGGAGAGTGAAACCTTTGTTGAGGGAGAAAGAAGCTGTGGAAAAGACCTACCACATAAAATGGGATGTTTTTCACAGCAAGTTTGAGGTCTGTCTCAATAATTTGCACCATCATATTTCAAACAGAGAATGTGAGAGCATGGCACACAGTCTTGTTCAAGAGATAAATGTTTATCAGTCATGGTTAACTGCAGCATGTGTCAGCACAAGGCTTTGTCTGTCATCCTCACAGTGCCTAAGATCTCCCATAGCTTCACTGAAAAGGAGAACTTTGACAGTGAGTTACCACTCAGGATGAGTGAGCAAATCAGAATCTAGATTTTAATCATCTAAATCCATAGATTTTGTGTTCTTTTAGCCAATCATAAGATTTCTAAACTGGTTTCCTGCCCCATATGTTCTCAGTGAAAAATTTTCCCAACTATTTTTTTTTCTCTTTTGTTTGGTAGTTTCTAAAACTGCAGCTGTCAAACCAGTTCATCAGTACTCGGCATGAAACAATGAAAAACAAGCTTCACAGCCCAGGGAGCTTGGTGACAAACAATGCTTTGGTGAAAGACTTAGTCTTTTTCACAGCCTTCATAGCCAGGAAGACTTTTGACCTCCAAAGCACTCTTAAAAAGAACATTCACCCGGTGAATGAATGCTGGGGAAAGTTGCTCTGAGCCACTCAGCAAGTGATTCATCACATTGGGTCATTTCTCTCACACTTGCCTGGAATTCACTGCGGAGTTCCTGGAGGACATTTCAGTAGAAACCTTATGCCACCATTGATCAGAATATGTCAATATGTCATTAATGAATATTTAGATTTTAGGGGATGTATTTGTTTTATACCCACCCAAGTATTTAATTTCTTTTGCTTTAAGCTTCACTATAGAAAATTAAAGGATAGTTCTGAAAAGCCGCTTAATACTGGTAAAACAAGAACTGCAGGGACTCTCTACTTGCATTCAAATATCAAAGCAATTTCCAGAAAATCTCCAGCACAGTAGGCTTCAATTCTATGTCTAATACTTGCACATTCTGGCTTTGAGTTGTTTTCTGCCTGTTCTTGTTGGATATATCTATACTGGCCCCACAGAATAAATGTGTGCCGAGGACTGTTATCCTTAGGCCGAAGGGCACGCACAGGTATCATTTACATCACATCATGCTTAGTCCAAAGACCTCGGCTGTTCAGGAGGTTTCAGGACATGGTTACACATTTCTCAGGTCAGGGGTCTGAAACAAAGCAAGGACCATGTCACAGGACATCACAGTGAGATATTTTCATAGCACAAAACAACGGAAATATTACATGCCAAGATGTTGCAGGAAGACATGGACTTTGAATACACACACACACAGCCTACACAGGTATTGATGGAGGGATGTATAGAATAGAAAAAGAGAAAAACAGTCCTATTCATTCTACCCTTGAGACATAGTCTACAGTACATGCTATCCACCAAACTGTGCCCAGACAATGTCTAGATCACTAAACTCTTGCTCTGCATGTAAACATGACAGGAAATATCCAGTATGGACAAGCAATGCTTAAGTTTATGCTCTGTTTCTGCTTTATTTAGCAGCAGAGAAATAAGATGTCTCTCACATGATGCTTGTTGCACGTGGCATAGTGTTTTCAATCTTCATGCTTCCAATCACAGTAGTGCAGTTTGTGCTATTTCCACAGGAATTCCAGCTATGTTGTTCACTCCATGCAGTGTCCATGAAATGTGAGTAGCCTTAGGCTTTTTAGCTCTGAAGGCATAATCTGTGAGGCATACCTGGACAAGTACAGGTCTCTTACAGACTTGAATTGTTATTTAAAGGACTATGACATGAAGAGGATTGATCAATACTTACACAGCAGCTTGGGATCACCACCTCTTATCTTTATATACACTATATACAGGGAAGAATAAATATTAGGTCTTAGCCATCAGAATAGTCCTGCCTTTTAACTATGTATCTTATTGAATTCAAAGAAATAGCACAACCTGAATATTTGGTTAGTAGGAATATGCATGTATACCTATAGACCAAAAAAGAAACACATGCACAGAAATAGAAATAACAAATTACACTGCTAATGCCTGTGAAATCAGTTTTAAGAACAAAGCCAGTATATGCTTTACTGATACTAAAGGTTACATTTTCTTTAGCCAGCTATTATTACTTAAAATATTCCCTTGGAAAGTTCATTTTCTGTTTTTTTTTTAGCCAAGAGAATATCAAGCGCCATTGGAGAAACATATTACCTGACACTAATAGGGTTTTAAAAAGAAGCAGACAGTGTTACTAATAGCCCTATTCTGGTCCCATAGATAAGGAACCTTTTTAATGCTTTACTTTGTAGTAAGTGAAATTTCTCATCCTTATTTAAGATAAAATGTCAGTGGTTACTGAAAGTACATGTGAGCTTTCAGTTTAACAATTTATTAATGGAGTGGGGTGCACTACAGAGTTTCCAGGATCCAATTTATTTTTAGTAAATTTTAGCCAACAGCTATGATTCCTGTTGTGTTTCTTGCTGACTTAATGGTCTGGATACCAAACATGTTGCTTCACTGCATAGCTGGAGACAGGTACTGAAGTGCTACAGAACTTACTTCTTTCTAACATCATTATCTGCTTCAGATAATTAAAGACATAGATCTGCAAAGCTGCATCTAACTTCATGAGTACATTCAGCTCACCACACAGTGACATGATCTCGTGTGAGATATCCGACATATTGGCTTTTGTCTGAAATAGCAGAGGAGAAAGAGCATGTAACACATTGGAGATCTGAGATCCAACAACACCTTCCTCTGTGCTTAAATACCAGTACTGATCACCAGAGGCCTTTTTGACATCATCCTGTTCTCCAGACTTCCACTATTGTATCAATGAATTCTACTCATTTCCTTTGTAAATCAAGAACAGCCCTAACATGTCTGCCTTTGAGAGCTCTCTACTGTGTGGCATTGATTTTTGAGCAAGCTAAGACAGTATTGAACAGGTCCCATTCTCTCTAATACTTCAGTTGTCAAAGATTATTCCCCAGAAGACACTCCAAATTCTCTTTAGTGCCTACATACCTATACACTTACTATAATTCAAGCTATAATAAATAGCCCGTTGCTGGACTCTATAGATGCAATACTCCTAAACTGTTCTTTTCAAACATAGTCATGATAGACAACACCCAGAACAGCATTTAGGTAGTTTGACTACCACTGCTGGCAAAGCTGGAGTGAGTCTTCTGAAGAAAAGAAACCAAAAAACCTCTAGAGCCAGGACCAGATAACAGAAAAATCTGTAAGTTAGTTAAAGAAAACACCTACTTGTCCAGTAAAGCCATCTGACCATAAAAGAGGCATCACATATTCCTCATTGCACAAAGGAAGGACTCTCTCATTAGAGAATTCTTTCCTATCATCCAAAATTCCTATCTTGGAGAGGAGAGAACAGATTCAATGCCTTTTTGATTGCAACAAAAGATCTTTTTTTGTCAACCAAAAGAGAAAAAAATTCTTACAGAGGATTCAGATGTAATTCTGAGATAATCTCATGTCCAGTGTCACCCTAGGAGCCTGCAGTACTGAATCTATGACAATGGCCATCAAATAATATTCCAATATATCATCCTTACATTAGTTTTTGCTTTACCTCCTGAAAACTTCTTGGAATATTTTTCACTCCTTGGCTGTAAATGATTAAATGTAAATTGTGAACAATCTTGGAATATTAACAGGCAGAAATACATTCATTCACCAAAGGATGGAGGCTTATTACTTCAGACTATTTTTTGGAGGGAAAGGTCTGAAAAGTCATGGTTTCAGTTTAAACACTGAAAATAATTTAGTTTCAATCACTGAAACTGTTTTTTGCTTATTGTTTAGGCACTTTTGAAAAAAAAAAAAAAGAGCAACCAAAACTGAAATTCAACAAGATTTTTAAGGACAGAAAATTTTATTTTGTTCAGTGTCATCACTGATTTCTTCCTTTACTTTCTATCAGATTTTAGGAAGATCTGTTCTTCAACCTGGTCAATGTATGAAAAGTGTTCACTAAAGAAATAAATACATACAAATCTGGACTTAGATAAGGCTGATTAATCAACAGGATGAAATGCAACTTTGAATTATTAATTTGCTATAATCACATATATATTCTCTTCTATACCTGCACAACAATTTGCTGAAAGCTGCTTGTAAATACCATGTATATTATAATGTCTGATAAATAACAAAGTGTCAAAAAAATGACATGAGAATCAAAATAGTAGAAACGGATTTTTTTAAAAAAGTGTGCAGTATTTTACTGGTTAACATTTCCCAGAATTAATCTGACTGTAAGTTTATGTTGTGTTTCAAATCCAGCTATTCCTAAATATATGTATCAATCCATATTGCTGACACTATGCTTCTTTTGGCCTGCCAGCAGATTACATCCTCACCATGGTTTCACCACTGGCAAGAAGCCTAGGAGAGAAGTTTGCAGATGGAAAGGGATAGAGAAATTCCCAAATAATCTGTTCCATTCTGGTCAGGCTCTTATACCATGCCCACCAACCATTGCATCAGGGACCTTGCTGAGCTGGTACATAGTGGCCCTGCTTGCAAAGCACAAACTTTCGGGTCTGAAAAATGATGGATGAACATTAGGTTTTGGTTCAGTTACAGGTCTGAGAAAAATTAAGAGCAGTTCTCATTTTATTAGAATGAATTCATCCATCCCTAATATAGAGCTGGCAAGGTATTTTTTGCAACTTTAGAATACTGTTGCATAAGCATAGTGACTAAATGATAAATGTCTCTAATGGGGATGGAGTAATGGGCTTGAACTGCTGTAGACAACTCTGCTGGAGCTGCTGTTCATCACTCACAGTACTGCTCACTTCAGCTTTGTAGGGTACTAGAAAGACAGGCATTCTTCTCCCACCCACCCCACCTCTGCCCCATGCTTCCTGAAATGCTGTTATAGGGAGCATTATCATTACAACAGGAAGCACACAGACTGGACATGAAATTAAATTTACTGCATTTGAATTTACCCCATCACCCTGAACGACTCATACTAACCTGAACATCTTTTTGTCCACAGTTTATTGACATTCTACACTAAAATTACTTGTACAAAAAAAAAAAAAAAGCCTTGATTATTGATGATGCAAATATATTTCTTCATTATTAAGTGAATTACAATTAGCTTGGATTTTAACATCTATTCAAAATGATAGCAGAGGGCAACTTGCAGTAGAAAAAGGGTTGTAAGCTTTCCACTTACCAATTAATTCTATTATCAAATGCTAAGAAAAAAATGTGCCTGCCAGCTGTGGCTTTATTGTGTTTTCCCAGAACTAATAATGGGAAAGCTGTGAAAGTTTTTCTTTTATTACATTTTTTTGTGTCTGCGTGTATGTGTTAGCCAACAATAACAACAAAAAACACACTCTTTTTTTCCCACAGAAATACTTTTATTCCAGAAGGTGATCTAAACAGAACAGTAGCATTGGAATAATTAAAATTAGGAACCTCAGTTTCAAGCTGAAATTTCTTCCCTGCTAAGCACTTCTGAGATATCATGAGCAGTAATTTCCCAGTCACACAGATGCAAAGATAATATGAACTGGTTTGGATGAGTTACAGTGCAGTCCAGAACAGACTCATTCAGCCATCTAGAGCTGGGAGTTTCCTACCTTTGCATCAAGGGCTGCTCAGTGAGTCTCACTGTAATCTTGCTATTTTTTTAATTGACCACAAATTTTAAATGAAAGAAAAGCTTCTGCTTGCTTCTTCAATGCCTTATGTAGTCTTTTTTATGATTTTCCAGCTGTGTATTCTAAGAAGAATGTCAATGACAACAATTTGTTTCTAATTGAGATGGCAATATCAAAACCATTTATTTGAAATCCTTCAGACTTTAATCAAACTTCATAAAGGTCTAATAGTTTTTCCCTGCTTACATTACTATTAAATGGATCAAAATGCTGGGTCTCAGGCAGTCCTCTTCTTTTAGCATTTTATGACTGAATAAACAATTTGAACCAATTTAATTTCCACAGTTTTCTGCACAGGATAAATTTTATTTCTGCCTCCTGATCTGGGGATTTTATTTCACCAAAACCCTGAACTTAATTTAGCTAGGTTCCTGGTTCAACAGTACTTGCTTCTCTAGGTAAGGCCTTAGGCAAAGAAGTAATGAAAATACTTTTTCTGCTCCTATCCCTCCTGGTGAAATTTCCTCACTGAAAGTATAGTTAGACTGTAGAACTCACAGAGGTGGGGTGACAGCTAGGCAAATTCAGCTAAGGTTTTATAGAATAACAATGTCCAATATTACCTACTGCTAAGAGAAAAAAAAAATGTAGCAACCAGCAAACTTTATGCTTTGAGATGAATATGCGAGAGGATTAGAATATTAGAATTGGAACCCAAACTTCCCCAAGAAAATTATTAGCATTTCATGGGATTTCTGGTGTATCCTTTTGAATCACCTGATATTGGCCCTCTCAGCACAAGGATAATAAACCAGACTTTTTTAACCAGAAAAGGGAAATCTGACCAAATATAGCAACTCTATGTTAGAAAGCTTTATGACATATGCTGTAGATATTTTAGTGACCTATAGTAATAGTGCAGGGTGGCAGTGGTAACCCATAGCCCACAATATTTTAATTTATTTAATGATATTTGATTGTTGATTTTAATATTAAAATAT